>JBAJNP010001989.1:0-52993 GCA_036877545.1 Yasuhikotakia modesta | reverse complement strand
AATTGTTCATATTTTAGCATTTAAATCACAGTCTGATGATAGAATTCATTTCTTATTATTAGGCTTTAAAACGTTGTAGAGATGTGTTACAGTATCTTACTGTGTTTTATACCAGTTTACTGTTTTTGTCCTCAGGGAGAAGCTGTGTGTGGGTGGTACGCAGTTGTCTGAACTGAGTGCGAATCTGGATCGTTGTGCTGCTGCTCTGAACGCTTGGCCCTGATTTACCACCCGGCTCTGCATGCATGGACCCAGCCAGCAGCGCATTGGACCATCCTGGTTTTGATAGCGGTGTGATAAGAGTGTGATTCTCAAAGGTCAACCTAATTCAAGCAAATCTATTACACAGTTACACCCACATTCTAGTATTTGTAATATCTGTAGGTTGCAGTGTTTTCTATTTGTTGTATGTTTTGTTAACCTTGAACAAAAAAGTATTCATAACTGGCAGAAAACAATTTAGTGACAAACTAAAATGGGTGGTTGTGATGTTTTAATCTACAAGGATTACAAAAATCCATCTCTGCCCTGCCACAACGCTCAAACTCCTGCTGGCATCTACAAACTGTTATGGTAACAGGTTATTAATGTGTTGAGTCAGAAGAAAAAGTATTAGTTAGTTAATATTCTTTCACAATGTATCACTCATCAGTTTTGCAAGACACATTAAATTAGTGAATCACATGTTCAGACCTTCTTTCCTGGGTGTCATTCTGTAAACAATCCTGAAACTTAATTTATTTGATAAATGACAATACGTTTGTCAGCTAACGCTGGGGGAAAAATCTGTTTATTATGATACCCAGGCATCGGTCATGTCTGGTTTGCTGCTTTTCATAAACGTTTGGTTCTTTTAATACACATCCAATCCCAACAGAACATCGACCTCAGCAGCATCATTTATGAATGTTCTTCTGATTAATGTTCTCAGATTTCATTCTGAATTACTTTCAGGAACTGAATCTATTGTGTGAACTTGTGCAGGAAACTAAATACGTTCTGGCGTGCAGAACGTAAACAAAACGCAATAATCTTGGCAACAGGAATGTTACCTAGAATCTAAGCCTATGAAGTTCCTTTTTTAAGTTGTTTGCCGTGTAAATACTTTTTGTATTTAAGTGTGAATAGCAAAAAATGGTTTTTATTTACATCTGTTTGCATTTTGATTAAAACATTTTGACTGCTATAAATGACGTGTTGTGTCCTTTTTGCTGCAAATATCTGAGCATGTTAATCTGGGTTTTCGGTTTGTAAAGTAGCACTGTGACATCATTGCTTAAGAGGCCTTACAGGATTATAAGAAGTGATGAGATCCGCCTTGAGATTAATCCAGCACTCGATGACGTGAGCGAGGCTCCGTTCGTAAGTCACTGAGGACGGGATGGTACATCACTGCAGCCTTTAAATCATTTTTGCTTCCTTACACTCACTAACATACAGGGTATAAGAGGTGTTTTCACTGCAGGGTTACACATCAGATCACTGGTGACTTCAGAGTCCAGTGGGTAGCAACTGCTGGAGAAGACCCCCAATCCCACCCTAGGTTTGTCCTGCTTCCTTACAGCGGGTGTCACCTGTTACTCCTCTAGGATTAAGACATGTTCTCTACTAAAAATGTTCTTTAAAGACACATTAGAATCAACCTGACTATTAAATGGATAAAGTTAATATATCCATAGATCATAAGAGATCATAATGTTATGGGAGTGGTAATTTATGTCATCTTTTTAAAATACGACCAGTCAGTTTTTTTTTAATTATATATGCTGTACATTGTACAAAATATACGTTTTTATCCTGTATATTCTCTATATATAATATATAAATATATATATATTCACTATATATATCTTCTATATGTTTATATATACGTGGGTTTTTGGCGGGATTTTATCAGTCAACAGCGCAGGTCATCGCGCGCGGAAACAGTCAGTCAGTCAGAAACGCAGTCAGTCAGACGCATCGTGAATTTTGTTCATATTTGTCGTCCAAACACGATAAATCTTCGCCATTTGCGTTCATTCCTGCTGTTATAAGCGTCCTGGATGGATGGAGCATCTTCACTGAGGTAAAAGTTACCACAGATGTTGACGGTTTATGTTTTAACGAGTCCCTCAGGTAAGTCATCTGCTAGCATCAGCCATCGCTTATGAAGATGTATATAGAAGAAATATATATATATCGAAGGTACGTATAATTTTATAACTTCTTTTAACGTTTTAAGACAACTTTAAATTTAGTATTTTACTTCAGTTTTTTAGCCTATTGGGCCACCATGTTATATAATTTGACTGTAAAACAGCGCAGCTTCGTTGTTAAAAACACGTCAAATACTGTTAAATATGAATCACAAGGACAATATAATCTTTATTTTATCCCCACCATTATTTAATTCAAGACGTCTTAACTCACAGTCCAGCTAAATCGAGCATAAAACTAATTTTACTGTCAGATTAGCAAGTATTACCATAAATGCAGACAAATTACACAGAAATGACTTGAACAGGTTGAAATGGTTTATTAGTAAGGAAATATCAGCATATAACAAATGTGATAGACTTTTCTACCCCGATTTAGTTTAACAAGAAAACAAATCATTGGAGCAAATAGAAAAAAAATCAGTTGTGTCCAAAAGCTAAACCCATGAAATTAAATAGTATCAAGCATTTACTCACTTGAATCAGTCAAAAAATGTTAACAAAATAATTAGCAGAAGCACTGTAGCGTGGTCTACCGTACACGTATACTAGTCTAACTAAACTGGCACTGATTTAAGTTTATAATCTCACAGGTGTTGTGCGTCTGCTATCTAAGCCATCTATTGGTTACTTAGCAGTGTATCAAAAATATAAAAAGGCCATCTTTAAAGATTGGTACAGAAATCCTGCATCATGGCTAATGACAAAAAAGGAAAGCCATGTAATAGAACATTTTGTAAATAAGGCTTTATATAAGCGTGGAGCTTCAAATTAAACAAGCTAAAATCACTATGAAGCATAAAAAAACTAATTCAACCTGAATCACTTCCTTAATGGGTTAAACCAACCAATCCTGTCTGTCAAAATTCAAACACACTAGTACTCTTGTTCATAAACTACTCAATTCATAAAGGTACACACAATGTGCAATAAATGTTGGCATTCTGGATAAAACAGAAAAAGACTGAAAGAAAAAATTAAACAATATATACAACACGAAAAAATAAAGTATGCAATATGCAAAGGCTTAATGTTGCTTTCAGCAACCCCCAACTGACCTCCCCAMCCAACACCCCACCCCCCCCAAAACACTGTAAGAAAACTTGGCCTCATGGGTGACTTCAATGAAGACCCCATAGAGGTGCCCTCCCATTCCCGCCCACCTCATAAACCCGCCCACCCGCATACATACAGGACATCACAAAGCACGATTACGTCACTAAGCCTGTTAGTTTGAGTGAGTTCCCCCAACCGCATGGTTTTCCAAACCCCTGGCTCTTAGGAATCGTTAAAGGCATCTGCACAGGGGCTCCACTCGTCTGTTTTAGGGTTGTAGGCCTCAAAGGAGTTGAGGAAGTCGTTTCCATCAAAGCCACCAATGGCATAGAGGATGTCATCAAGCACGGCTGCACCCGCATTGCTGCGTGCCGAATTCATGCTAGCCAGCATCCTCCATTCATTTCGGGCAGGGTCGTACACTTCAACACAACGCAGTGCGTGAGAGCCGTCAAAGCCTCCCACCACAAAGAGTTTACCTGAGTAAGAAAAGAACATTGGTCACTACTGGTAATGCATTAATAACCAGCTAAATGCTTTTTGCTTTGAATCAAAACGTCTTTTTTTTCTCCTTGCCTTCATAGACAGCCACTCCAGCTCCTCTGCGGGCTATATTCATCGGGGCAACAAGGGTCCAAGTGTTATTTTCTGGATTGTAGCGCTCAACACTGTTTAGACAGTTCCATGACTCGGCTCCTCCAATCACATACATAAAGCCATCCAACTCGCACACGGCAGCCTGATGCCTCCCTACACAGAAAAGAACTATGAGAACAGCCTCTGATTTCAGAATGTAATCCCTGCTTAAACTCTACACCAATCTCTGTGCCTAAACCATTGTGTGCAGTAGACATCAACATGACTTACTGATATTTAATGGGGCACAGCTGGTCCAGGCTTTGCTTACAGGGTCAAAAACATCACAGTTCTTCAAACCTTTCTGTCCACATGGATCTGATCCCCCAACAACATACAGCTTGTTGCCCAGAGAGCAGACACCTGGGCAGAGTCAAGCATGCATTAAATATACCTAAACCTACATTATATTTATGAGCTTTGAAGGTATCTCGCACTTCTTACCTGCATTGCAGCGATTAGTCCTGAGCTCTGGAACTTGAGTCCACTCGTCAGTGTTGGGATTGTAGGTCTCCCCACAGCTCAATTCATCAGAATGGCCATTGGACCCACCCATCACGTAAAGCTGACCCTAATTTGTTAAAAAAAAAAAAAAATAGATAATTGAACAATTTTGCAGCGCTTTCCTAGGCTGACAATTCATGCCTAAGGCTGCAATACATAACTTCTGCTTTTCTATCACCCTCTCTGTTCGAAACTTGCAATATCATAAAAAGTTTCAAGTTACCCAAGTCATTTTATTTTATGTGGATGGCAACAAAATTGGATTGCAGCTTTAGTACACATTTGACTTTAGATACAGACCATGAGCACAGCCATCTGAAATCTGGCACGTGGAGTCCTCATTGGTGGGATGAAAGTCCAGCTGTCAGTCTTCAGGTTGTAACATTCCACAGTCCTCAGGCATTCTTCACGGTTGTAACCACCTAAATAAAGGACATCCCATCAGACAGTGCACTTCTCAAAACGTAAGAAATTCAGAAATCTGCTTTGGACTCTTTACAAGATGGCTTCGCCCACTGACCTGCAGCAATAAGTCGACCATTCAGTGCAGCAGTTCCTAGGCCAGAGCGAGCATAGTGCATGGGTGCCAGCAGCTTATCCTGCTCTTGCTCCTGCAGCTGGCCCTCAAAGCTCAGACTCTTGGTTAGGCAGGGGGTGGATGAAGGAGAGGCCTGGGGACTGCTGCGCCCATGCAGAAAGATCACGCAGAGCATGCCATTCAGCACAGCTAGACACAGGTAGGTGTTATCTGTAGGGAGAAACAGAAAAACAGAATTTTGACAGACCGCAGGGCATATGACTTGTTCCAATTCTAATGATCTGATGAAGGTAAGGCAGGTTCAGACATACTGGCAGTCTTCTCTGAGGCGATGTATTTCCACTCTTGCTTGCAGGGATGTTTGATGGATCCTGGGGAGAGGCTGCCAGAGGAGCTGGTGCTCATCTGTCTGTGTACGTTCTCACGTGGTGTCTTCTTCTGCAAAGGCACAGTGAAGCTACAGACCGTGCCCATGGTCCACACATAAACAGCCTCACACTGACCCAGACCAAGTCTAGGTGTAAACCTAACATCTTACCAGGACGGATGCTTAGCCTGCATCGGGTAAAGTATTATCTAGGTAAAATTTAATCCCAATGAAAAGCCACACTATAAACAGCACTAAAGTCCAGTTCACACAATCATTACACAAACACACACACTATGGTGAAATCAAACACCCATGGTCTCTGGCTCACAATGCTTAGATTTAGGAGCCCAGCACTTCAAAGAAAGCTGCTCTGCTAGTTTAAAAAATTAAAATAAAGGAGGACTGAGTTCCCTACGGGCCTGCTGCGGTCCAGCCTGAGAAGAGCTCGGCGCTGGTTGTGTACCTGCACAAACTGGATGTGGTCATCCTCAGTGCCGAACACCTCAGTCTGCCCATCAAGCAGACTCCCGTCGAGCAACTTGTGATCAGCCGAATAGTACAGCGTTTGCACCTGCAAAACACACAGCGACAACAGAACCCATGTGGCTGTCTCCATGACAACAGAACACCCAACTACGTGGGTCAAAGAAAAGAGGAATGTTAAGGAGGGGATGCAGTGGTGCTTCTTCGCTGCTGGTCTGCAAGACGCTGGTGAAAAAGCTTCAAGAACATGAACATATTGTTGCTTCTGCACAAGATTCTGGACTGGGACTTTTCAGAAGATCTTCAGCACTTTCTGGCCAATCCCCGCTGTAAATAGCAGATTCTGGATCACAATACTGTTCATCACAAAGCATCTTGGGAACCTTCATTTGTCAACAAGTGTGGAGAAGGAAACAGAGAAAACAAGCTTCCCATCACACGTTCAGCTGTCATTGTGCCGCCATCTCAGCTGGGGAGGTTAGTCAATCAGACGTCATCACACAAACTCTGGTTAGCCGTTTTCATGTTTTACAGCTCAAAATATTTTAAAATGCGTTTGGCTCATCTTAAGGTTATAAAAGTGATTTCAAAACTAAATAAACTTTACAAACTTGAAATAAATGAAACTTAACTAAACAATCCATTCAATTAAGTTCATTCAAAGCAATTAAAACAAACGTAAAAAGTAAATAGGAAAAAGACAACAAATGTCTGTGTCGGTGGTAATTAGGGATGATTATGTTTGTCATTTTTCAATTTGAACATTTAACAGGTGCCATCCCACACTGTGTAGTGTTAGTTCAAAATACTGCCAGAATACTGCCATAACCATAATCAGATTTAAAATAAGGCCATAATGATGTCTAGTCCAAATCGCTCTTTTGTTGTTAAGGATTAATTATGGTTAGAACAAGCATTTGTGCCCATCCCCAGTGGGAATGTGTTTGAAAATAAATGAAAGGAACTAGAAACCGAGAATAGCAACTTCCGATTTTAGTCATCAAGCTGAAATCAGTTTCCACTTCCTTTATTTGGGACGGAACACACTGAAGGTGCCGTCATAAAGCCTTTTTAAGTTAAAGACTTTCTTCCTGTCTTTCATTTGAACTTAATGACTAAAGTCATGCAAAGTGTCTAAAAAGTCTCTTTAAAGAGTCTTCATAAATCAGTCTTATTTATGTGCTGCAAAATTGTAAATAAAAGCCTTTTGAACTTGCCTTGAAGTGTATGCATGAAGAATTTTGCAACACGCTTTAAATTAAGTTCTCTGTAATGAAATGAGTTTTTGTGGGTTGGGTAATGCAGTAAATCAAGAGTTCCTCGGAAGGTCTCAACATGTGAAACTCAATGGGATATTTGCAACATTATCTTGGACAGTTACTCCAGATTTGAAATGGCATTTAGTGTACTGTTGGTGAGTGCGTTTTATTAGCAAGATGGGAGCCTAGCGCTCGTTCTGCCACGGCTCCCTCTTTTTATTTTTGTTCTTTTCATTGACTCTTTACCCTGGAGGGCCCCAGTCTTGGTTTCTTCAGTCTTGTGAGAATCCTGCTGATGTTTGCTCTAATAAACCTAAGGAGAGATAAATCAGTGGGGAGGAAAAACTGTTAGTGCTGGTTCCCAGAGCATACACGCACACACTCATACACCTGCTTAGAAAAAGAGAGGTATCACTGAAAAGGCAACATGCCGATTCACTCTCTGCGAGTGTTTTGTACAGAGCAGCTTCTGTGGCATCAGTTACTGTACAGCACTGAGCAATCAGGAGTCTAATAGTTCTGCTCACCTGGACTAACCACTCGCCTTTGCGGAGGGTGTAACAGCCCCGTTCTGTACCTAAATGTATATTCTTAAAGGCCTGAGGTGATTTGTGGGTGATGGGGAGAGGAAACAAAACAATATGGAAGGCAGAGAGAACAAACCAGACCAACCTCTACCGTTAAGATGGCTGGTGTGAACAGACCTGTTAAATCTGTGAATGGGATGAGATACGAGGGGGGAAGGGAGGGAAGGGAGAGAGGAGCTCGCAGCGGACGGTGCTACTGACCTCCTCCATCAGTCGCTCCAGCGGTTCGCCGTTTTCCCACAAGCTGCGCTGGACCCAGCCAATCACCTTCGAGTACAGTTTTCCATTGCTAGGTAAGGACAGGTTATCTTCCAGCATCACCTCCAGCTATAAACACAGCCAAAGAAAATAAATGTGAGGCCGCATGCATGTTTAGCAGTAGTGCTACACAGAAGCTGCTATCTGTAACCTTCCCCTCTCTGCCGTCATCTCTGTTTTCAACATGTGTAATGAAAAGATCAAGCCCGCAAAGCAACCTGCAATTTTATGCTGAAGTCAAACGAAGGTAAGGAGATTGTGCTGAACACTTATCTGTCATGTTCTTGCTGCAACAACAGATTTTTGTTCATTTTTTAAATTACAGCTTTAAGAAATGCTAATCCCTGGGGGAGCCCCAATTCCTGGCTGTGCCAAACCTTAAAGGATAAAGTTGGTCTAACCTTAAGGCGTGGCAGCTTGAGGAAGTCCTCTTGCTCAGACACCTCCAGAAGATGCTCCTGGATATAGCTATCGATCTTTCCTAGCAAACGCATATCTCCCATGCAGCTGGCAAAATTGCGATAGGAAATAGCACTCTGAGAATCCATCTTGGACAGAAGGTAGTCACCACAGATCTGAAAGCAGGTATAAAGAGTCACTTAAGGCTAAGTAAATCGGTTGTAGTGTTAATGGCAAACGGTTGAAGAGGGCAAATACTACCTGCTTCACTCTGTCCATTTTGAGTCTTTTGGCTGCAGAGTAAACCTCCTTAACTAGTTCCTTATCTGCCTTTAACCTGCAAAGAGCAACACTGTTAATACGCCCCCATGGCCCTGATTGGTCAGTTACAGGTGGCTATACAAGTATGTAATCTTACTGAGCAGTGTAAGCATAGTTGAGAAGGACCTCCACAGCCTCAGGATCAAGATCCTCAAACTTCACATGGGAGATACCATGAGGCTCCAGGTCACTGTTAAAGATCTCAAACAGGTATGGACTGCAGCAGGCCAAAACAGCCCGGTGAGCCATCAACTCATGACCGCACACCTGCAGGGTAGAAGTTCATCTCTATAAGCACATTATGACAGAAAGGTGGGTGTACAAAAATGTACTTTAAAAAAGTACAACTCAAAGTGAATTTGTCAAGCTTGAAAAACTTGAATTTTTGCATTTTTAAAAAAGAAAATTTACTGTTGGTTACTGTCCTAAGAACAACCTAATATTCACATAATATTGTGAATATAATATTCAAGTTCTTATGTAGGGTAAGTTTTTGTAGGGTAAGTCTAGGTTTTTTACATAGTTTCTTAGGTGGAAACAAAAAGAAACCGAGAATTAAAACCTTTGTCTGGTAAAAAATGTCAATTTGCTAAAGGCTGTTCAAAGTTTCAGGAACTATGTCTAAAGAAACAAACTTATCCCTGCCCATGTTTCAGCTGTGAACTCATGTTTCAGCTGTGATCAACACCTGCAGTACATCTCTTATGACAGAAAAAAAGGTGAGAAACGGGTATGTTACCTGAAGTCTTACATCACAGAACTGGCCATTCTTTCTGAGGGCGTTCATCTTGGCCACGGTGGAATCCAGGAAACTTTCGTCCTCAAAGATCAAATATCCGTTGGGAATCATTTTTGCTTGTTTTGGAAATTAAGTCTTTGTAAAAGTGAAACAAAAGCCATGTTTTAGTCAGTGCTTGGATACCTCAAAACACATGGTCCTTAAAACGTGGTTTAGTCTATATTCCACACCAACCACATTTACACACAATATACTGCCCATCTAAGCTGCTGGCCAACATGCAGCCAGTCTATAATTACTACAAACCCATCCTATTGTTCACATGAAACAGTCTCATGTATAAGTAATGGGCTTACCGAATACTAAATGACGTACGTCTGGGATAGATAGTTTTCAGAAAGCCGTAAAAAGGCACAAGTGAAGATGAGCCAGGAATAGGAGTGCCTAGGTCTTCCTTCACTACGATGTTGGTGGAAAAGTCAATGCCAGGCAACCAGCAGACACGGCGGGGGACAAAAGTGACTCAAACTCTCAGGCTTAGAGTGACTGCAATCAAGTCCTCGGGTGTCCCTTTGGCTATAGACTCGAGCCTTTTCTGTGGTGATCGTGCATTATAACCTGCAGGACAAAGAACGAATAAACAAACAAGAGGTTACGATGACAGCACATTATGTCTGGAACAATGATCACATCAATGGCAATTTCAAGAACGTGGTACCTCAGGCGCTGACCCATGAGTGGAATAAACAAAGATCACAGAGCGCAAAGAGTTTATGCATCGCTCAAGGGCAAATGTGCTGTTGAAACTGACCAATCTTTACACTACTGGTGGGTTTATATAGAGTCAAACAAGTGCCTCATTTGGATTCATCCTTTACTCCTGCAGCACACACCGCTCTAACTAATCCAGCTCAAACAGACTTAAGATTTAAGTCAAGAAGCTTCTTCACACACCCCTTTCATATTATGTGGTTCATGTAATGGATAAACCATTTACAAAAAACAGTGCAATATTTTATTTTTCAAAAATAGTTTTTGACTATGAGAAATTTAACCACATTGCTGCCACACCCACATGCTTTTGTAATTTAGGCTCTTGCAGCAAGGAGAAAACCCACTTCAGGGATGGAGGTTGGTCACATAACCAAAAATCACACAGGAATTTTGATGGAATTATCACATTTCCACAATGAGGCGGCTACAGCCGCGTGGGGACATAGAAAACGAAATGAAAGCAAACAAGCTCAAGTGTGTGGAATCCCCATGCGTTACATGAAAACTGCTGGTATTTTTCTACAAACATCTTTCAGCCCCACATGTTCCGAACTAGGTAGCGATGGCTTTGCAATAAAGTTTGAATAATGTAAAAACTTTAGTGCGACGTCTAAGAAACTGAATGTTTTGAATGTTGCTATAACGTTTTATAATATTTTTGTTACTTAATGAAAGCTTTTACAACCTAAAACTAAAATGAAACAAGATTTAAAAATGCCAAGACACTATTTTTTTAAACTCGGTAAAATCAGGAACTTACTAAACCAATACATTTACAAATCAAATAAAGATAAAGACTACAGTGATTATGTACCTTCAGACAAACTCACAAATTCCCCCTTTTGTGCTGACAACCACAAGCAACCTCAGGCAATTACTGACAGAGCCAGTGTTACAGAGACAAAAGATGGACAGTTATTAAAATGCATGGTGTCAAAAAACACTTTGAAAGACAGTTTTGTTCCTGCGATTCCTTTTGTTCCCTCTGGCATGCAGCAAACAGCATGCTCAGTCAGTTAGCATAGGTCAGACAGCAGACAGGAGGGAGGGACGACGACACACAGCAACAGTTGTTCTATTAACTCGGTAGAAGTACTCAACAGATAGCCCAGATTGACTAACAACTTAATGCATTGCTTTAGGGCCATGCAAAAAAAGTTGAAGAGAACAAAGTGTTCCTTGCAAGCAACTTGGTCCATCCCGTGACAACAGACAGTACGTGCATGTGTTCATGCAATTGTTCCAGTATGTCATAAGACATGCAATTTTTTTTGCTAGTCACAGGGATCTTTGCCAACCTGTGAAACTACATTACTCCACATTTTCACAGGCATTTCACAGTTTACTCATTTATTGCAAACAGTGTTTTATTTTCAAACGTTACATTTATTTATTACCCAGATGGTTTTGCCCAAAACCATTTACATTGCATGCTAGGACTATATTTATTAATACATGTGGTTTTGAGTATCAAACCCATGACCTTGGCTCGGCTCTGCCAGCTGAGCTCTGGCTTTCCAGACCAACTAAAAGGTCTAACATATGCATCACATTAAAATAGACAATCCACCTTCAAGCAAAAGACTGGCTTGCGTAACAGTGATACATGTGTGCAGAATTTGCCTAAATGGTCGCTTTAAGAAAGGGCAAAAGGTCAATTTTAAACAAAAAATAATATTATGGTCAAATGGTTATGTAAGAACAAGTGGAACAAGTTCTGTGATAATTTATATTAAAATTATACGCACATGTGCGCAACAGTTTTCTGAGCCACATTTCCAAGGGTTATATAACATTTGGAAAAATCAGTGTTTTTTTCTCTCTCTGTCTAAACGAGTACAGACTCTTTCCAATACAGCATAAACCCACAGGCAGAGGCTACGGAAGAGCTTGTTACATAATTTTAAATCAAAATGATGCAACGTAAAATTTAAATACTGCAAACAGCAGCAAAGCATTCAGATATGATAAGGTTATATGATGTCAATGGCGCAGATATTACCGCACACAGTACTTATTTATCTCCATTTCTCACTAATGAAATGCTAACCTTTGTGAATTAAGGTTAATAGGAAAACTAAATTTAAAGCGTGAGCTAACAGAGAAATCGCATGACCTCCTGCATAAGAACATTATTAAATAATCCTTCACTGGAAAGGCTGTTTAAAACAGAGAGAGACGTCCTGCTATCTTTTTTAAAATGCTATGAATGTGTCCAAAGTCTTTTCCACCATCAGAAAACAGCCTTTTATCACTCGCTCCTGGGGTTAACTGGGGAATTTTCACCTAGTATGGAAATACACCAGCAAAGGTCACTGTGTGAGGAACTCTGCATTTGCTAGACACATTTCCCTTACAAATGAAGCTTTGTACTGCACACTTAGGTCATCCACAAGCAGATGTGGTGTTGTGAAACAGAAACAGCTTCCAGGGAACTAAAAATTCACTTGTCCGACACACGGTGAGAACACACAAGGCTGATGTGAAATAATAATTATCCTTATTTTCAATACAGTACAAATACCCTTACAAATACAGCCCAGATACCAAAATGAAATCCCACGACCAATAAGATTTACTGAAAATTCTTTGTAATTATATAAACACAAATATTTCACCATTAAAGAAGAGCCACTGTTTTAAAAAAAATACCGTTTTGTACAAATAACACACAAACAGCAAGATTTGTGATTTTTACTAACATTATTACTCCATTGTGTTAAAATGATGTGGTTACCGCCCCCAACACATTCCACGAATGCTGATAGGCCAGAGCCCACGGTTCCGAGCGATACTATTGGCCAAACGAAAAGTCAATCAACACGCCTTGTATCCACTTTCCCGCACAATGAACGCTCGCGTCGGAGGATTCAAGCCCCTCGTCCAGTCTCACGTAAAACCCAGAACTAGGTCAGTAGGACCTGGTCAACATTTTAACCTTTAATTCAGACCAAACATCAATCAGAAGCTAAAATACATCAAAATACCCCAACGCTGCTTCCAATGAACCGCATCGGCCACGCATTTTAACCTCGACGAATCAAAGCTGTCCCGGGTTCATTTTTACAGGTAGATCCCGATCGCAGTCGTGCATTTTACCAGACAACGTTTCAGCGACCTTTACTAGTCTCAGACAGATTAGACAACATAGACAGATTAGCTGAATAACGTAACATGAAATTACAACAGCTAACATTTGAAAGCGAGGTGTTGTTGAAGTTATTTATACGCAAATACAGATGAAGAAAATCTGAGTTTGCTGAGCAAAGTGCAAATATAAGACACTAAACACGCTTTACTCTAAACGAAGGGCGCACGCGGAGACATTGCCAGCAGGTTACAGCCCATTATAAAGCAAACGCACGAGCACGTCATCGTCTGCATAGCATAACACACAATAATATACGTAAACAAATAACATTACACATCTGTCGCTGTCAAAGGGGAAATATTAGAAGTAAAGCAAGACACTCAGAGATCCACGCGTAACGGATCGACCCCCACGATGGTCTTACCTGATCTGTTTGACTGTAGACGACGGGAGACATATTTAAGGTAAATTCAGAGAGGTTGGTTGTGGATATTGCCAAAGCAACAGACGTGGCGCGTTTCTGGGTCCGTGCGGCTGTCGGGCGTCGACGCTGCTGGATCTGGGCTCGGGTTTGACAGCGACGCTGCCGCACGCGCTTAACAAAAGCCACTGGGCCGTCTCGTGGCGTGACGTCAGACCGGAGCTCCGCCTGCGGAAAAGTACCGACGGACGGTGAGGTGAGGTCGGGTCTTCGAGCGGGGGCAAAAATGCCTGATTAAAGTACACGGGGTAATACAGCGATTGTTTAAACATCCCCCAGTTTCACTGTCGGTTCTTTTGTGTGGCGTTGTTTCAGTGTTTCACATGGTCACTTGTTAGTACGCGTGTGCGTATGGTGACGATTGAGCGAGCGAGCTTTCAGTTTTTGTGATTTTTTTTACATTAGCTTGTTTTTTTCTCACGTTATAAGGAGTCACCTGCCTGTTAAAATACGGCACTGAACATATTTAATTAAATATAAGAAGTTAAGCGTTTCCTGTGACGCAGGGGCGAATGTGACGTCAGAGCTGGATATTCCTCGTTATCCTGTGTCACCTGAACAGGTAGAATGTAGCGCATCTCAGCCAGGATTAATGGATCAGCGGCACGACTATAGACACATGAGCCAAAGGCAGCGCTAAGCTGCCAGCCGGTGTAGTTAAGTCAGCGTATAATACTGGGGTAACCGGGGCTCTAGAAACATCCTGCCTGTTGTGAGCAAATCTTCCTCAACAAATGAACTGACAGGCCATTGTCGACACACGGATCAGGTGTTTCAAAAACAATGTTGTATGCATAACTGAACTGATGGGATTAAACTGGATCCTGTTTACATGTGAAGCTATTGTGGCCCTATCAGGGGGGCAGATCAGTGTCCATCCTGGGAGCCAGAGTTTGCGCTCGTTCTCTTTGTTGGGCTGTAATTTGTGGCTGTTCGAACCTCTGACCCATTTCTAAGCTGCTTGTTTTTCCAAAACAAAACTGTTTCGCATCATTTAAAGCAAGATTGTGCTGCATAAACAGAGTATTGTTAATATTTATGTTGTGATGTGTGAATCGCACTGATTTTAAATATTGAATGCTAAATAGTTTTTATTGTGATATATATTTTTGTATAAATTATGCTACAGCGGCTACATAAAAAGCTCAGTCTATTGATATCAGAGATTGTCTAAAACATCTGTTTCAAATCTAAATATAAAATGGCTAAAACATAATTGTAATTATAGGTCCAGTGTTCCAGTTTATGTCATGTTGCACTTAGAAATGTCGTGATATAAAGCATATGTAGAGTCCAGAACCGTGTGACACTGATGAGATTTGTGGTTTTGAGTTTGGCCTGTGGCCGTGTTCATGTCCCCTCAAGATGCAAAGAGATACACAGCCTATCTGATGCCTCATGCATAATGACATCATTTAATCAGTGTGTGTGTGTGTGTGTGTGTGAGAGAGAGAAATCCTCAGGCTCGGTCTACTGGCACAGATGTGTTCTGACAGCAACAGCATTAATATTTCAGGTGAGAGGATGAATCTCACAACTGCAACTAACATGTGAGACATCCAGGGAATGTTCCTGTCAGGGGGGTTGAATTAGCACAGCGCTAAAAAAGCTAGAGAATATGACTGTGGATGATACAGATCTTTCGCTCTTGTTGTCATTGTTACATTGTGGTTGGTGTGATTGTGTATCCCACGACAATTTACAAAGAAGTTTGTGAAATTTGCTTTATTATTGCGCTCCAATATGAACACATATGATTAATGTAATATACAACTAACATACATTATTTTAAATTATTAAAATAATTGCTGTTGATGTCATGGTATGCAGGGAAATATTTCATTTAAAACATGTTCTATCAGTTTCGTTTTGACACAGGCTTTGTCCATTTTCTGAAGTTTGCATTAATCCAGGCATCCCCCATATCAGGTGGTCTGAGGGAAATAGTGGGGGATTTCATTTACAGCATCTGAGTCATTCCTGAGTCATTCCTCTGACTACGCTTCTGTGTTACTGGGTTACAACTCTCATTTTTGTAAGATATTACGTTGTAAAGAATAAGGGATAATTCTATCTCAGATCTATTCACTGACATTATAAAGCTGGAAAGAGCCAGGTCATTGTAACATAACTCAGATTCTGGAAGGAGAAAGTCATCTATGCTTATGATGGCGTGAGGGCGAGTATGTGAGATCATTTTTATTTTTGGATTAACTATTCCTTCAGGTCATTAGGTGTCCGTCTGTGGGCACCATTTGACACTAAAGCTGATGTCCTAAATTAAGGATTGTGATTCCAGGATGGTGTGAAGACCTCATCTGTGTCTGTAATATCCCTGTGGATGTTAAAGCTGTTCATAACATGTTTTTAACAATCTCCCCAAAGTATAACACCAGCATAACACACTGTTGTCTTAACTGTAATAACATCCATGCCTGCCAAAGCCTTATAACTGCATGTTGTTTATTTTCTTACTCGTATATCATCTACAGCTGTTCCTGTCATTGAACAATTTAAAACAACATCAAATAATTTAACAATAACAGAAATCTGCAATGAATTAAGATCTGTCTCAGCTGTGTTATAAAAGTGGCTTGTTAGGCTTATGATTTGCAGTCATCATTACTGCTTCACCAGCAACTGTCATCTTGACATATTTTATTGTTTATATTAGCGGTTGAATGACACATTCAGCCGGTGTCATTTTATGATTCTGCAGGGCAAACTTTTAGCAAACTAAGTTGTAAATCAATTTTTGACTTTGATACTGTCGGACAGATAAGGTCAGCAGCCCAGGGTATTACAATAGTTGAAAGTAATTTGTTAACCGAAGTGACGTTTTTCAAACTGGAAATCGTGTGAGTAGAAGCCAGAGGTTATTTTCAGGTATAGCTGATTTAATTGCACTACAGGGAATTCATTCAGCATCTAGTGGCCTCTCAAGACGATATTTATCCCTTCAGGAATAGTGCAGTCATATATTTTGTGTACGAGTGTGTGCTTGTGTTAATGTGATGTCTCTTTCTATGGCAGAGCAGTGGGCTGTGCTACATTTGCTCTGATGCCACACTGTAGAAAAACAGGAAAGCTGAGATGACTTCACTTCTGAATCAACAGCATAAGTCTATCCCACAATCCTTTGCGGTTAATTCAGCTAAATAGAATGAAAATGGCAGCTGGAGTGGTCAAAAGGAGTAAATTTATGTGCCTTTGTTATGACCTGTTTTATTATGCTTGACATGGCTTGAAATAAGCATCATAAACTGACTGGGCAACTTCAAATGCATTTAGTCTGGCCAGCTGTCCTTGTTTACCTCCGTTTACCCCCCCCACCTTTTGTATTGACTGTGGTAAGTGGGTCACAAATGTACTCACACACTTTGAAACCGTGTTGCTGGCCTTGACTTGTGAAATGTGTTTGCCTCATCGCAGCCCTACACAGAGATTACTGTTTCCCATCAGCGCCGTGGCAAAACGACCTGAAGCGGCAACTGTCTCCATGACAACTGTTTTTTAGGTTAGGTTTGTTCATTTAGTTTAAGAGTGACTCCAAGACTTTCATTCAGTTCCAAACCTCATGCTGTCTCTCTCACCTTCATGTCTACTCTTCATTTGCTTTCTTCTCATGTTCTCTCGCTTGCCACTTTTCGTGGTGTTCCATGATGTTCTGGAAAAAGTGAGTGAAATGACTTGAAGTTCATTAACACTGTGGTATAATTAATATTAACTGTGGTATAATTAGTATAACGGCTCATATTGGGATCCTACATTCATAATAATTCATTCAACTTCAACAAAAATTAAAATCTTAAGTTTCATTGGTGATCCCAGTGGCACAGCAATGACACACCTTAACTTTAGCTAAATTCAGCTCATGTCCTGAAACCTGAGCCTGTCTCTTTTCTATATTTTTTTGAAAGACGGACAAACCCTTTGCTTTTATTAAAGCAAATCTGTTTTTGTATTTGTTTTTCTAGATCTCATTGGTGGTTTCAGATTTGTGCCATATTGAAAGGTGTTCATTGTTCCATTCTTGAAACTATTTAGACTAAACTGACACAGTTACAGTTGATTATGATTAATCTGTCTGAGTCTGATTCAGTCGTGTGATCTGATGTTTGTTATCTGAGACTGGTCCATTGATCAGACTTGATTTTGTAATCGGTCAGTTGACCAATATGCTATCAAGTCAAATAAATCAACATTCAGGAGGATTTGGTTAGCTGGTCATTGCTATGGTTACAACACTGCGTCATTACTCGTCTCTGACATGCACAGGGCGAAAGTTTGAGGTAAGACAGATTATGTGGTGAGAGGTTATGTAATTCAGCATGCCACATGTGGACAAACACAGGAAACACTTTCTCAAATGTGGACCTGACCTCAGATCAGCCTTCCATTGTCTGGGGTACATTTGCATAGCGTCTATATTCAACAGGACTCAAACGTACGTTCAGTTGACACAGGTTTTAATCATTCAGTCATCACATTATGTCAGCATTCATTTTAAAATGAAATATATTTATAGCAGACGTTGGACTAAAAATAAACGAGATCACAAAGTGGCACGAGTGGTATCTGATGCAGAGAGAGTCATTTAAAAAGCAGGGGTGGTATTGCTTTCTGATGTTGCAATTTAAACCGGAATAAAAAACATGATGGGAAAATCATGTTCTCCTGTTCCAGTTAGCAAGCAGTTCCCTGCATCTCCTAAAGTGCTTCCTTCTCTTTAATGAATCCTGTTCTTGAACCTTCACTCAGAATGAGAGCGTGTGAATTAGGCCGCAGACAGTTTTATGCTAGTCTTGTTTAGCTTGTTGAAAACAGAGAGGGGAGTAATAGCTGTGCTCCTGGCCCTGAAGTTAAATGAAGAGCGAGGCTACACTCAAGCGCTTTTATTCAGCTACTTATCATCGTTACGCAAGCTAAAGATCTCTGTTTACCCACACACCCATGTCAGAGAATGTGTCTGTGTGATGACACGTCTGTTGACGTTGGGCAAAACTCGTTGGCAGGATGTTACAGGTGGTTGCCAGGTTGTTAAAATGTTGTGAGTGGTTGTTGGCTAAATCCAAGCAAACATTCTTAAAGTGTTGGCTAATGTTCTTTCAAAGTTATCAAAAGCATTCTTGCAGGAAATTTTGTAGAACGTTTTTTAAACGTTGTATATTATGTGTAGTGGAAACATTCTTAAATAGTTAGTGGAATGCTAGAAATAGTGTTTTTACAACCAAGCAATAGCAAAAATGCAATGTTTAAAGTGGATATTTTTGATGTTCCAATAATGAAGGATGTTCTTACGACCTACAGCTGTTAGCTGGGACACTCCGTGGAGTTTCTGATGGTTATTAAGTGTTGCTGTGTGGTTTAGTACTGTCCTAAACCTAATATTAGGGTCAGTATTAGGTTTAGCACAGGGTTAAGATTTAGGTTATGGTTAATGTTAGGTGAAGAATAGGTAAAGATTTCTTTGACAGGAATGTTGTTCCAAAATTAACAAGTTATTTTTGTTTGAACTTTGTGAAAAACCATTTAAGTTATTTTGTATGAACTTTTCTGTGAGTAGATTTTTGGCCAGCAGGTTATAAATGAGAACTGAAGTCTGGAGTTGCTCAGCTTTAAGTCTGGGGGTCGGGTCATCTGCGTTCAGATTGTGCCACACGTGACTCTGTTTCCGTCTGACTGATCCAAATCCAAACAGCAAATACAGGCCACCGTGTCAATAAAGAGTTTAACTTTAACCAGCATTCGTCTAGCCGAGGGGCCGTCGCGTCATTTCGACCCCTAATATCTTCGGTTGAGTCAGGGGAACTTATGAGGTTAATGGGATTGTGAACCGATGGTAAGAAAATTAATGTTGTTTTGTTTTAAGTTTATTGTAGCTTCACCAACATTTTGAATGTGCTTTTATTTAGTTTATTTTATATTTTAAATGAGTTTAATTTGTAGTAAATTATAATAAGCTTGTATGGCAAGGGGCCAGCTGTGGTTTGTCCAGGCGCGCTGTGATTGGTCGAGTGTTGCAGAACGTGTTCAGCCATGGAAACTTTTTACGTTTGCATAAAGTCTGTGAATATGTAAAGCTGCTGTTTTCGAAAAGGGACGCGAAACATGGAGCAGCCTCACCCCTGTATGAATTCATGTGTGTGACGGAGAGGGAGGTATCAGATACCAGACTGAGGTAAAATTACTTCCCATGAGGCTGTATGATCATATTATGTGCTTCTAAGAAATGAATGTCCAGTAACTCATTAACGTTTAGACTGTCAGTTTTTATGATGTAGTAGACGAATGGATTCTTCTGAAAGATTATGAAGTTCAAACTTTTTGTGTGTTAAATGTTTACACATGTTCAGTTACTGTTACTGTCAATTATCAATCATT
Source organism: Yasuhikotakia modesta (assembly GCA_036877545.1). Taxonomy (NCBI): domain Eukaryota; kingdom Metazoa; phylum Chordata; class Actinopteri; order Cypriniformes; family Botiidae; genus Yasuhikotakia; species Yasuhikotakia modesta. The sequence continues at coordinate 32,915 of JBAJNP010001989.1, read as the reverse complement.
GCTGTTATCACATGTAGGACGACTGATTCCTTTTAGTTGAGCTAAGCAGACTTTATCATCACATCACGTCTTTCTCTCTCTCTCTCTCTCTCTCTCTCTCTCTTTCTCTCTCTTTCTATGTCAATGGAAAGTCTTGTTTGGATAGGCAAATCTCTCATGCCCTCAGCTTTCCTATCTAAAGTTTCTGTCCTTCATCATATGTCCACTTATTTTAAACAAATCTGTCACAATACCAGAGCCATTCTCCTGCAAACACACAGGTACACTCAAAAACACATTTTACATACAGATCTATCTTACATTAAGCATATATAAGCACAGTCAAATAATGTAAACCTCACACACAAACACAAGTGCTCTGTTTTGTGTTTTTAGGGCCGTCGCTTAGGGACAGTTGGCCGTTGCTTTAGTTTGATATGGCAGCCCATAATAAGCACAAAGTCAATCTTTGTTGTCATGGTGAGCTCACAATATGAGGCGGTGTGTTTTAGTGTAGCACTTGCACTTACTTTGCATTGTCTTATTTCAGATTATAAACATTTTTATATAAAATGTAACTTGCAAAATTACTGGTAAATTACCACCAAATTAATTTTCCAGTAAAGACTGTATGTTATAAAGTGCTGCAGTCACGCACAATATCACAACCTGTTGTGTGTGTCCTGGCATGTATAACAGACTCTCAGTTATTCATTCATTTTTGTCAGATGGTAAACAGTTAAAGTTCATCTCTCCCAGATGTTGTGGAGAGACATTTTGCGCTTTGTTCAGAATTCTCAACACATTTACACAGCAGTTGCCTTTGACCACGATTAACCCAAATCTGGTAGAGATTTATAAAACAACGACCCTTATAAATCACATAATGCTTGTGTTATGTCTGCCGCGGGTCTCTGTGTTACAAAAACTTAACTGTGTTATCTGTTGTTGTTTTGACAGTAACGTGTGAACATCTCGCTTGTCTCTGCACACACTCTTGCCGTTATGTCATCACTTATAACTCACATGCTGGTACCAAGCAGGCGTTACATTTCCACTAAAGTGCTTTGCAGGAGATAAGAATGACCTTCCTCAGGGCTTGGCGGACTTTTACCTCATTCTGTTTTTTTTAATATAGATGTGAAATAATAATTTAACTGATAACTGATGTAGCACTGATGTAGTGGGTCAAAGCTTTTAAATGGGAAGGAGAAACGGCATTAAGACAGGAAGCATAAGTTCTTATGACCCTTTTAGTTCATAATTGTTTTCACATTTAACAGCTATAAATGTTTGTTAGTTAATTTTTAGTTGTTTGGTTGGCTAGTGTAACATACACACAGTGCAGCTGAAATGAAGGGAGAGAGAACAGAGAGACTGAAACAGTAAGGGTTTCTGTAAAAATAAAAATAAAAGCACAGGAGTTGAGTTAATCGATGCCAGTTCTCTTTTCTGTCAGGACACACAGATTTTATATTTGGAAAGGACTTAATGTTGTTTGCTTTTATGAAAGATTGAAGTCAGTTCAAGCCGATCTCAACTGGCTGTTTATGTTCCAGGCGTAGAGTTCTGCCAGAGGACATCTGCACCTGCTCCACTCTCAACACACCTGCCAACACTTCAGACTCACTGGATATGGAGACATAATGCATTTTATCCTGGTTATAATCTGCGTCTTATTCTGGGTCCAGTAAACTGTGAAGCTTTGGGTTAGACACGCACAGAACCCACAGATTTCCACCAATTGAAACGCCTGTCATTCACAAAGTCCTGCAGTGATTTTGTGTTTAGAAAAGTTCCACTCTTGAGTTTAGGAAACACACAGTTTTTTATACCGTGGAAACATGACTAATTCCCTCCTTAAAGTTAATCATGATGATAAATTATTCAAAAATGAAAACTTGCCCGGAAGTGCCACATAAAGGCAAGCAGGAAGTACAGTATTAAGAAAGGAAATACTCAGCGATAGGAAGGAAATTGTATTTTTTTCCCAGATTGTTTGTTCCCTGTCCTTCATTCATTATTGTCACGGATGGTGTGAGTCTGTGTCTGAGAACAAACATTGTTTATTAGTAGGAGAAACATTGAGTGCTATTCCCACACACTGTTTTCCTGTTTGACATTCCTGTCCAGGACAGGAGACGGACAAACAAACATGGCCGCCCTGTCAGCACCTGGATGCAGCCTAAACCTGCAGACTGCTGTGTGACTGTACCAGTGCTGGTGTTAGACAGTAACGCTTTATTTAGTATATATATTATATATACAGTGGGAGTTTAATTTAACAACAGATAGTCAGCATGAAAATTTGATTGAGTTGAAGTTAGATCAAGAAAACGTAATTGCATTTGCATGGACTCCACAAATTAGATGTCTGAGGTCAAACTGTATTGCTATTAGGCCTTTAAATATTTATCACTTTAATCTAAATTAATCAAAATACATTTAAATTATTATTGACCTTCATGCACCTGCAGACCCCTTGAAACATTCCAGCTTTTCCTGTCCAGCTCTGGCTGTGATCCCAACACAGTTTGAAAATGTTCCATCGTGAGGCCAGATTTGCTTACATTTGATTAGTGAAAGACAAACAGCACAGAATATTATTTCTTCTTTTTACATCACAATTTAGTTTTTAAAATCCTCGTTTGATGGCAATAATTGGCTGTATTTTTCAGCTCATGTTTTGTATCTGTGTTCTTCCTCCACTCACATCTCTTCCTCATCGCCAGGTTATGTAACACTGTTTCCTGGTTACCCTGGAGACGGAGACTGCGTTTCTCTTTACCTCTGTGTCAGACGTCCTGAGAGGGGAGACAGTGAGAATTTGTGTGTGTGTGTGGTGTGTGTGTGGTGTGTGTGTGTGTGTGTGTGTGTGTGGAATGCAGATGATCAGATATTATTATAATTTGCATTTATTGTACAGAGAAACAGATTGCAGTTTTGTGCATTTAAAAAGACTCACATTTCCCATAACACAGACGGATTGTAAACACAGAGAGACAGCACACATATGATAAGAACTGCAGCCGGTTAAGGATGCCATGGCCTTGCTAGATAAAGATTAGAATTTGTGGAATTTGTTTATGTCTGTTAGCCTGATTATAGCCCCACCCCATTGGTCAGTGTAACCACCAAAGGTTTTGTACAGTACAGTAGTTTACTGTAAAATCTAGCTTATTTAGGTAGGTTTATTTTGGAATTGGAGAATTTGATTGATATTTCTTCAACACTGGCTAAATAAAATTAATGGACTCTTATATTTTATGTAAGTTTATAGAACACCCAGTCAACAGCATAAATCTTTCTGTCGGTCTTTCCTTAATTCACTTTAATGAGCCCATTTCATTACAGACTTTGTAATGAGAACATCTTAAGAGTAATATAGCAACCATAATGTTTTATTCATCACTAACTGTTCGTTACCTTTAGTAAGCACAGCGCTGGTGTGTATGGATTGCTGTTTAAACATTTATGCAATTTTACATTTAAAATTCCATTTAGATTTTAGCATATCCTCCTGCCTTATTTAATTAAATGACTGTAAGTGACTTTATGAAATGAATTTAATTGAATCAGAGGTCTAGTAACTTATACGTCATAAAACACTGTTCCTTATACTACCAAAAACGTATTTTTGTGTGCCATGCATTAATCAAAGTCTGTGCACTGGCAAGGGAATAAAAAGTAGACTGCTAATACAGAATATAGACTTAGCGGAGTGCCACAGAGTTCCCTCTGCTGCCCGCCTCTTATTGCTGGTGTTGCCCTGTGAGTTCAGTGTTCAGTGCCAAACAAAGCAATGTCTGGTGCGTCATTACTGGGATAAAAAATGTGCAGACAGCACAGAATGGCAAGCCTAAAAACAACAGCAGAGAGAGAGTTATCTCGCCACTGGCGGCCGTTCTCTTGGCATCTACCCAGCATTCCTTTGGGCTTCATCCGGGGGCATTTGTGCTCGTCTCCCATGTCTCACTGTTTCTTCTCATTTGTGTCGGTCAAAGGCTGATGTTTTGTTATTTCCTTGATCTGTTCCTCATGGTATCTTCACTTCACAATTATAAATAAACATTCTGCTCAATATAAACACAATGCAGGAGGCCGGGGCTAGTTGTCAAAAGCTATATCTTAGCAACTACAAGGGTTTTACTCAAAACTTAACAAGTGCATGTTTGCTCTAGCAGTGATGTTGTATGTTGGTTTCAGATACTTAGTTTAAAGTTCTTTTAATATTTGAAGTAGTTTTTTTGTTTGTTGACTTCATAATTTATGGCTGTTTCCTGTAGGTTTGCATGTAAGGGAATGTCATAGTATCTCATATTTAATGTTTAATGTCTCTGATGGAGCAAAGCCACACATATGAGTGTGTAGCTGTGTGCTTCTGTGCTAGTGCAGTGGGCTGGATTAATTAGTAGTAGTGGGGCACAAAGAGGGTCTCTGTGGGGATTAGGTGGGGTATAAACTGGGATTAGGGCTATTGAATAACAGCTGAGAGAGCTTCTCTACTGCTGAGTTTGGGTCGGTTCGGATGGAACATGGTGTCATGTGTTCTGTTTTGGGCACATGCTTACATTTGAAAAACCTTGATCTCCATTGTTGATGTCAACGCCAGCAGATGGAGGTTTTAATGTACGGTAAACACTGAAACGCCAACTCAAGTGTAACAAGTGGGACATAAAAACATCATAAATCTCAGCTGGATCTTTAGACCTGCCAGGATAAATTCCACATCTTGGCCAGAGTTTGTGTGGGCACCAGGTTTGTCCTTTATGTATTGTGGTACCCAGTACCCAGTCTCCCCACTACCCAGTTTGTCTTTATTTCAGGCATATAGATTTCATAATTATAAATGCTCTTATATTATAAGTTGATTTACTGGTTTATTTGTTCACTTGCTGTTCTCTTCTGTACCAAAAAAGAAACTCAAGAAGGAAGTTTTGAGTGCCGTGGTTTCAGTAAAGTCCTGTGGTAAGTTGCATAAGATTGAGAAGATGTTGCACAAGCCAAACTGTCAGAAAACGTTCTGTTAGGTCTGGCAGAGAACCGGTTTGGCTCACCTACACCATCCCTATCCGGCAATTAGCTTCTTTACCATATTGAATTTCCCTGGTTTCTCCTCATAAAACGGCACTTTCTGAGGTTGGCACAGTACGGTTGAAATTCCCAAAGAAGGTTCAAGGGCTAAGTGTGTCCCTTTATATGTCAAAACACTTTTAGTAAGTTCTGTTAAAGTGAAAAATAATTCTGGAAAAACTGTCAGTCGCATGATTTTAGCGCTTGGGAAATATACATGCCAAGTTTAAAGCAGTGTACCCAGCTAACATTTTTAGGTTATAAGAACGTTTCAGAAATGTTTCTGTTGCAAAACGTATTTCAAACGGTGTAGAAACATTTAAAACAAGTCTTTTTTGTTTAATTCGGCCATTCAAACGTTTAAGTCTATAACATTTTAAACCTTCTGCTAACAAACTAAGAATAACATTTTTGATTGATGACATATAGCATTAAAAACGTTCTATACTACAAGATATTTTATGAACTTTTAGAGAACGTTAACCAACGTTCTGAGAACGTTTCCTGTTAGCTGACTGGCTGGTACAGGTTCTGTTTTCTTCTTTTTCCCCGCTGTTGTGTGTCTTTGACCTCTGGCAGAAACCAGCATGAGTTGCTGCTGGTTTTGGGCTGTGGTTCTGACCCGCAGCCAGCAGATTCATGGGCACGTCCAGTATAAACATCCTACCTCAGTACCACACCATCGCCCCAAACCAGAGAAGACCCAAGATCAACACACCTGTGTCAACATGGACAAGAGCCGGTATGAGAGTAAACTGATCACAATCTGTCAATACAACACTACCTATAGCTTTAAGATGCTCCATATATATATGTGTGTGTGTGTGTGTGTGTGTGTTGTGTCCTATAGACTCCAGTATAGAATTAACGTCCCATAGCCTTTGTAGTATTGATGCATGTATATGAATCTAATGCATATAATGTTTATTTTGATGTGTAGACAGTGTTATTATTAAACAGGTGGCATTTTGTTATGTGTTGACCTATTGCTTTAAAAATGTTTTTGTATTACTTTACAAAGTAAATAAACGTAATCATTGTTTACTAAAGCACTAAAGATGCTAAATTTTGTTATTTAAACCTTTATGTTGTGTGTTTATTATGTGATGAAATGTGTACATTTGGATCACGCATGTTCGTAAACGGTTGTACAATGAATCTGGAGTAGTGGCCCCCTCTGGTGGTCACAAATCGCCATTTGTTTGCGTATTAAAAACAATGGAAGTCTATACAGTGTGTGCGTGCGCGTGCATGCGTGCGCGTGCATGTGTGCGCGCTTTGCTTTGAGCCATTCACATGCAGATCAAGGTTTTAGTTAGTCTTAAACTAATGGACCAAAGTCCAAAGGAAATTGGGTTTAAATAATGTCTTTATTCTCCTTCCTTTGAAAAGTATCAGGTGTTAAAATGAGGAATGAATGCTTGGAATTAGAAAGGTGGAACATGGAAAATTATCTGGTGTTATTCCATACATTTGTTTGTTTATTACCAGGTATTACCAAAATATCCCATCCGGAGAGAGTGAATTAATTCCTCCCAGTTTCGTGTCTTTACATTTACGTTCATGCTGTGAAACGCATTTAGGTTTTAGAGGATGCAGCTAAAATTCAGTCCTGTAGTGAAACACCTTTTCTTAACTTTTTCTTAACTTTTCTTAAGTCACTGACATGCGGTGACGAACTCTTTCCTTGCCTCTCCTCCAAACTTACTCTTGTCCTCCATCAAACCAATGGGCATTTATGTGTTGTGGTCTGACCATGTAACCAGAATATGTTCATTAACTCTTAACATGACAAACTTTGCGTCGGTCCCGATGTTTAAAACACGTGTCTTACTAAAATGCATTATATAATAATTTTAATGCGATGTTTTACAGAAAACATATATTGTGTCGTGAAGCTGCAGGTTGTTCCAGCATCTACTAATAGGGGGCGATAGACGAGCATGAACGATTTTATTACATTTTTACATGGTTTAAACTTTTACTTCTCTTGCATTGATAATAAAACAAACTTAATTCTCCTACTTACATCTCTGATACTCTGACAGTATCCTACTAGTGAGGAAACCCAGGGATAAGTCTATTTATTCCATTGTCTCCTGCCCAGTTTTATATCGTTTCTTTTCATAAATAACATTTTTAAGAGTCACTTGTTTTCTGTGAGGTGATGAAACACAAGCTCATAAATACAGACGGTCTGTCAATATGTACAGGACCCCCTCACAGCCCCCAAAAGAGCCGCTGACCAATCAGAGCGCAGAGAGAGAGTCCGCCGGAGGTGCTTGTTGTCTCTCCTGGTGAGAAGTTAACAGCGGATCAGCGACAGTTTGCTGAGAAACTCCAGAGAAACAGGAGTCAGGAAAAAACCTTTTCCCTGTTTTTGCTCCACGTTCTGCTTCCCCAAAGACTTTGTTTTTCCTTATAAGTTTCACTTTTATTGTTCTGTTGCAGTTGGGTCCAATGTCTTGCCAATTTCCATAAGTTAGTTCCAGTTTGAGTTTTGAGGAACATCTCAGGATGGACTTGAGATGTTTGTCGTGTTGGCTCGGTGTGGTGTTGGTTCTTCTGGTGGGGTGCGAGGCGCAGGACGCAGATGAGGAGATTCCTGAAGGCGCTTCTACCTTGGCGTTTGTCTTTGATGTCACCGGCTCCATGTACGATGATTTAGTCCAAGTGATAGAAGGAGCCTCGAAGATTTTGGAGACGTCCCTCAGCAGACCCAAGCGACCGCTCTACAACTTCGCCCTGGTTCCTTTTCATGATCCAGGTACATAAAACAATAAAACTCTGGAAATGAGTCTTTCATTGATCTAGTTCACTTACACAGAGAAGTTGCTTAAGAAATATCCACAGTTTATCATCACTGATACTGTAACGGGCGCAATGAATGAAGCGACCTGAAACCTTATCTGAGCTTTCATTTTAAATTATTTTAAACATTTAAAATTGTAAGTAATGTTTTATTATGATATTTTATTTCTCGTTTAGGTAAAGTCAAAATTTGAATCTACAGGGTACCCAGTTACCACTTTTACGTTTCAAGAAAGTTTCACTAATGTTTCCATTAAGTAGCAAAAACTTTGAATGATGTTGTTTTGGAAGTTTTAGGAACGTTCAAAACATCAATTTCCTTAAGACGTTCAAACGTTTTCTTCTGTAACGTTGTCAGAACGTTTCACTAACAGTTTAAGAATGAGTTTGTGATATATGATATATAACTTTAAAATGCTTCTGCTAACTAAACTGAAAGAACTTTCTGATAACTCTGAAAGAACTTAAAGAGAACGTTAGCCATTGTTCTGAGAATGTTCCCTGTTGATTCAGACGGTCAGTGATGGAAAATATGTTCTGTAGGGGCAGTTTCTTGTTCTTAGGGCATTTTGTTGCCAGAAACACGTCAGATGTGTTAGTTTGCTGAGTGCAGCATGTTATAAATGCTGCACTGAGGTTATCAAAGCTCAGTTTGGAGTTCCCAGATGTTCTGTAAGCTGAATTTACTGTCATTATCATTCCCTATATCCAGACGAGACAACCTGTTCTTTATCCCAGAACCATAATGTGACAATATGACACAATAATGTTACTAGAGAAGCTCTAATACCAGCTAACAAGGAATATTCTCAGAACGTTGGGTTACATTCTCCAAAGGTTCTCTGAAAGTTCTCAAAAAATGTAACATAGCAGTAGTTACATAAAACATTATAGTTTTATTTTATACTGAAAGCGTTATTCTTAGAAAGTTAAAAGAATATTTTGAAAATCTACAGAATTAAAATTGTTTGCATAATGTTAACTCAGCAGTAAAAACTTTTGAGGTTTTGAACGTTTCTAGAACTTTCAAAATGACATTTGTAACGTTTTTCTTACTTAATTGAAGCATTAAGGAAATTCTTTCAACTTAAAATTGTCAGCTCACATTTTTAGTCAAATTTTGGGTCGGAGCTGTTTTTGGCCTCTTGTACTCTGTTGTGAACAGAGGGGAAGTATGTGTTGTGCTCTCTAATTAGTGCAAATGCATGTTCACACCTTTGCTTGTTTTATTCAGAAGCCCAGCAACTGTGAGAAGATTTAGGTGGATCTTGCAGTAAACATGACACACAAACATGGCAAAAAAATCTAGAAAAGTGTATCTAGAAAACTTCTAGAATTGCCCAAAAGAGTGAGTCTCGAAAGACAGTACAGTCTCTGGAGATATAAACCGCATTTCTTCGTTCCCAACCTGAATCTGACCTAAAGTGTCCAAACGCCAAATACATTTTCCATTCACTCCTCGGGGCGTTTAGGAATTTCTTTCAAGATGCACGCAGTATCTGGTTATTGCTTCAGAATGCCCTGTCCACTGTAGCTAAACCAGAAGATTTGCAACACAAAAGAAACTCTTTGAGGGTGAGAGGGAGAGATATTGGCTGTTCCGCTGCAAAAACAGTAAATCCATATTCCAGATGTGTGCAATCATGTACTGAAATCAGCCTGTCGCCTGTTTGTTTGCGTTATTGTGGATCGTTTTTCGATCGTGTCTTGCAGCAGGAAGACGACGCCAAACAAGTGGAATATTCATTATAACACAACGCATGACACAAACAGCTTGTTTGTGTCCTTTAGTTCGAACACACACAAATCAAAAAACAACCACGCTCCTGGTTTTAGATTTGGCCGCGATACAGAAGCAAACTAAGCATTATTCTGTGTCCTGCTTGGTTTGTTTCTGTAAGAATTGGAAGCTTCGAAATTGTGAAGACTCGTTCCCATTACACACATCTGCTGAATCTGTTTTGTTTGTTTATCTAATCAACCCAGTAAACAAGTATCAGTGGGGCCCTGTTTGGAAAATATGAGGGGTTGGTCGGTTTTGACTCTGTGATTGAAGTCAGTTTGGACTCATGGTTAGAAGAAACGTGTGTAAAGGCTAAAGCGATTATTCCTTTCTGAACTCCCGGACTGTGACCTGGAAGAGGAAACAGAAAGTCTCTTGGGCACTGAATCAAGTTTAGCTGGTGGAGACGTCAATGAGTTTCAGATGTCCAGAGAGCTTTTATAGATTGGTGTGTGGCCACAGGCTTCCCTGTGCTACTGTGCTTAGACACACACACACACACAGTATCTAACAGGTCTGTAAATGTGACCTCATGCAGTCCAGTTTATATCTGTGTGCATTTATTTACATGTATATGTGATTTTGGCAGTCCACAGGTTAAACATTTTCAGAGGTGATTGAGATAGAAGTTCTTCCATCATTCAGAAGTGACACCCTTTGAGGTCCATTGTACACAAACCCACTGAGACATTTCTTCATATTTTGGGGGAACAGTCCTTTTAAAGTAGATATCCCATAATCTGTATGTTGGTTTGTGGGCGTGTTTTAGGCTGTCAGTCACATCATAAATGTTGTTGTGATTGGAAAAGTTGTGATAAACGATATAAACTTCACAACAGAGTTTCGGATGATAAATGAATGGATTCAAATTGGATCAGTTTTAAAGAGGACAGAATTTTCCAGGTTCTGCTCAGCTGGAAGGGATGATTGTCAATCGGCGTGACGGAGAGAGAGGGAGTTTTATTTTGTTTTGGAGGTTAACGAAAACTTTGTCTTCCAAAACAAGTAGATTAAGCTCTTTTGTCTTTATGTTGTGGAAGGAAAAAGTTCCATTAACTAGTTCAGCGCTATAAATCATCCAGTCAGGATTCACACACTGGGATGAGCCGAAGAGTTTGACACTCAACTTTGTGAATAAACACTGGTGGTGATTTATTACATTTGGCTGTGATTTACTGTGATTTTAAGGCAACATTTCTACTTATTTCTGCTAATAACATTTCTGCCTGTATTTTACTTGATTTCATTCAACAGAAATGTTAAAAAATGTAGTTTCAGTAAATTATAATAATTTCAATAATGGCTCCACCTTCTTACGTTTGTTTCGGTGAGTTTTCTGTTACCTGCTTCATCAGTTACTCTCTTGCTCTCAAAATGGCCTGACGGTCGTCTCAGAGAGAGACGCTTTTAACACCTTCAAAGCTTGTCTCTGAGCTAAACATCTCTTTAAATCTATGCGTTTTGCTCTGAGAGGCAGCATTCGTTTCGGAATACCCCTAGATTACAAGGGTATTGGCACAAAGACGCTTCATAATGATGCCATTAGGCAGGAATTTGTGGCGGAGGGTGGGGTGGTGTAAAAAGAGTTTCAGAGTACAGTGCAGTACAGTGTAATTTCAGTGTCTCATCTCTTTAATAATGAGAAGAGAATCATTTCACACTCTTTCATTTTGGGTGCGTGTGCTGATTTCAGTGCCTCAGATGTCACTAAATGCCAGCGAATCATTTTCAGAAGTGCTGCTGCACCCGGTAGTTTCTCCAGAGCAATGACTCCACCATCCAATCTCAGCTAGTCAAAACATTCCTCCTTCCTCATTTACATACAGAAGATCTGCGTTCAGGCGTGTATTTTAACTCTTGCTTTTAGCTTTCCAGATCGAACGGAAGCAAGTTTCATTTACATTTATTCATTTGGCAGACGCTTTTATCAAAAGCAACATAAATTCAAGGCATACATTTTTATCAGTACTTGTGCACCCTGGGATTGAACCCACAACCTTTGCACTTCTAACGCAATGCTCTACCATCTGAGCTACACAGGAACACACAAGTTTCAAGTTTAGTTTATTTCTAGACCACGTTTAAAAACCACAACATGTTATTCTTTGAGCACAAACAATATCTGCAAGGTTACAGCACTCACTGCAAACAGGCATATATGCTCTAATCACTTTTTTAGGACTACAGTAAACAGCTGAAAGGAACTACAGCGCTCTTCTTCACGGGTCTGTGATGTCATGAGCCCCAGAATTTGTGACATTCATCTAATAATAATAACTGAAGTCATAATTAAACTTACTTTGTATGAAAAATAGTTTTGTTAGAAGCTACCAAACGGTCGTGAGCAGGTTTCAGTTGTTGGGATTCCATCTGGATGTGATGCGCATTTGACTGCTGGCTGTTCCCTCAGAGCCTCAGGACTTGTTTTGATTGGCCGCTGATGTATTTCTGTGACCTTTTGTGACTGCTGCGGTGCAAAGGTCAAAGTCTGCTGGGAAGCTGAACTTGAGATGAGTTTGGAATGAAAGATTAAAGGATGATAAACGACATTTGGTCGGGATATTTTCAGATGTTTGAAGGAGAAACACGGATGCCTTGAGAGGATAATATCATTACTAGCTGCTATAGTTCAGCTGAACTCTGTGGATGTCTTATGTGATTTTGATTAACTAAAGAGAGTTTGACTCACTCCAGGCTAAATTTCATTTCATTGTTGCTAACGTCTTTCCAGCTAACAAGGAATATTGGCTAATGTTCTCTTAAAGTTATCATTAGTATTTTTGCAGTATAGTTGAATGTTTTTGAAGTTATTTATCATATATAACATCCTGTATAATCCTGTATAATCTCAAAGATGTTTTTTTTAAGTTGTTAGTGGAACTTTTTTAAAACATTACAGAATTTAAAAAAATGTTTAAATAATTCAAAATTTTGAACATTTCTAGAACTTTCAAAATAACATTTTAAATGTTTTGGTTATGTAATAGAAACATTAGGGCAACATTCCTACAACTTAAAATTGTTATCTGGGAAGGTGCTCTTAAGATTAAAACGGAGACATTTTTGTTTTCAGATATTTTTCTAGAAAAAACATTTAGACAGACGGGGAGTAACAGGAGACTCCAGACTAGCCGTTTTTTGCTCTTCTCAAGTATTTGATTAGCTTTCATTCCATTTTTCCATTTTTCCTGCTCTTGACCCCAGGTTTGAATTCCTTTCTCGCTCTGTCTCTTCCTGTATCCCTGCATCCACTCTCCGTCTCCCTTCTTCATCTCCCAGGGGAGTTTCTGTCCCACTGCTGAAAAAACGCCACTCAGCTCCCAGCTGTCGTGTATGTGTGTGTGTGTCTGCTGCCTGTGTGTGTGTGTGTGTGTGTGTGTGTGTGTCTGCTGCCTGTGTGTGTGTGTCTGCTGCCTGTGTGTGTGTGTCTGCTGCCTGTGTGTGTGTGTGTGTCTGCTGCCTGTGTGTGTGTGTGTGTCTGCTGCCTGTGTGTGTGTGTGTGTCTGCTGCCTGTGTGTGTGTGTCTGCTGCCTGTGTGTGTGTGTGTGTGTGTCTGCTGCCTGTGTGTGTATTATGATGTCTGACTCTAAAGAACAACCATTGAAGGCCTTCACACCTTCTAGCCTTCAGTTCAAAGCTTTATCTCAAGAGCAGCGTATCGCTGCATCTGCTTTGCCGAAAGTTCAGCGCTGTCTATATGAGAGAAGTGTGAGATAACAGACGCTTGGACAGAATGGTCCAGAATGGTCTGTGGGTCTGTGGTTTTGAGGGAGCGGAACTGTGTGGCCGATGGTTTGGTCAGTGTTAACCATTCAGGTTTACCTCATGTATATACTGTACACTTTGGCAAACTCCTCACGGTTACCTCATCGGAAGATCTGTACGTTAAGTTTTAATTCATCTGAAGTTTCTAAATGGAGTCCATATGTTACATACTGTGGGTCTATATGTCTCTGTATATTAAGCAGCTGAGGCAAACTGCTATGGTTTCATGTTATGAAGCACTTAAACTTAAAGCCAGGGAGGGTAATTGTTTTCTGAAGTATTTTTTGTTTCATATCCTGATTGTTATCACCAAGTGGTCTAAATATATTCCAATTTGTTTTATTATATTTAGGACCATAAACTCTTCGTCCAAACATTGCGTTCGATTCAGATGCAATGATTGGTCCGAATGGAATGGGTGCATTTGGTTACCAACTGACATGAGATGAATGTCATCTTCTCAGTAGCCCTTTGATAAGCTGTCAGGATCCTAGCTAGAGTCACTGAGAAGCGGTGAGTTGGAGTTTGAGAGTGGCGGATACTGTCGGACACTTTTGTTAATAGCTCACAGCTGCATTCCAGCTAACGGCTCCTGCAGATCTCAGCTAAACACGAGGGGATCTGTCGTCCTAAGCCAGACATAATACTGCATTACTTCTGAAATCCTTGTGAAGCTTCAGCTTTTGAAGGTTGAGGGACAAACTAAGGGTTCATTATTTGACCATTATAGCTTAACTTCTGAATGTAAATATGTTTTTAAAAAGCATTAGATGCAAATGCCTAAATTTGTCTTCAGTGTAATTATTGTAAGTCATTGTGGTCCTGGGGCAGCTGCAGTCACATGTTGAAACACCTTGACCCTCTCTGACAGTTTTATGGGGTGCTGGTGCCCCTCCAACCATTTGACGGTGTCAATCAAATGTAAGGCCCCTCCCCCAAAAGGCCTGTTCCTAAAATCATAAACCTCTCTCATCCAATGGCGTACAGCCAAAGCTGTCCGAACCCAGAGCGGGCTGGGCTTAATTAGAAACAGAGCGACCTCTGGGCATATCCTCAGTCAGGTTTGCTGCTTGACTTCTGATGATGTCAGCAATACCAACTTCTGTTCCCCATCATTATCACACACTCGCCGGAGCGCTTTCTGTAAAGGTTTCTGTGAAAGCTGTAAAGAGACGTTCGGTGTAGTTTTAAATGATGGTTGTAAATTTACTGTAAAGTTCTAGACGTTTGTTGTAAAGTGATTTTCAGCTAGTTTTTTGTGTTGTAGCTGAGCTGTAGTGTATGTGGTGAGCAGAGTGCATTGTGGGATTGTTGATGGGGCAGTTTCCATATATACTGAGACATTAAATGCACATCAGACCTAATAAAGCCTCATGCACATGACCACAACTATTAAAACGGTGGGTTTTAATCTCATCAGGCACAGATGCTGAAGCAGGAGTTTCAGGCTGCAGAACCACTCGGTTCTTTATTTTCCTCTGACATTTTGTGGTCTGGCGTCCTGGGAGGTGTTCAGTAAAGTTAGTCCTAAACTCGGCTCAGCAGCAGCACAGTTACAGGTAGGGCTGAGCGTCTAACCAGAATCTTATCCAAAACAGTAAAACACATTGTAAAGAAATACATTTACGACAGACAACAACCCCAGCTAACAACTTCAGGTTGTAAAAATGTTTCCTTAATGTTTTGATTAAGTAACAAAAAGGTAATATTTTAAAAGTTCTAGGAAAATTTTGAACATTATTTAAACATTCTGTAATGGTATTAAATGTCCCACTAACTTAGGAAAACATTTTTGATGTAGAAGTACTTTAAAAGAACTTTTAGAGAATGTTAGCCAACGTTCTGCAAACGATTCCAGTTAGCTGGGACACTTTTGTTTCTCTTCATTTTGACTTGTTATGGACAACCTAGTTTTTTTCCTATGAACTCTGATGTAAACATTATATCTGTCAGTGGTCGGTAACTGTAGCTGTATTGTAATTCTGCTCTGACTGTTGCCAGTATAGAGGCAGCGTTTGGCTCATATAAAGCTTGTTTTTTTCTCTCTCCCTTTCTTACAAAGACTCACTGTTATGGTAGTTTCCTGGCGAAATGTTGAGCCAATTGAAATGATTATCATACATCAGTAAAATATTTCTCTTCCTGGAGTCTGTAAAATATTTGCTGTTATTTCCTCCAAATGTTGAACAATTCATTACAGTGTCGTTTCTGTTAGCAATTTGGTGTGTCCATTGTTTTGTTATTTGGTTATTTTTGGAACAGATCGCTGACTCATGTAGCTGCAGTTTATAAATATGGTTATAAAATCCATATTTTGCCGTGATGATTAATTATGGAAAGACTTTTTAGTAAATAGGAAACCATCCTAGTAAAACATTTTCTACACCAGTATCATTATGCTGTCATTGTGATGATTACAGTGTGTTTATCTCCACAGAATGTGATGCTCTTAAACTGATCACTTTGTGATTTGGATCTCAGAGATGTGATGAAAGTAAATGTGATATAATGCTTCTGTGTAACTCTCTGGTGTAGGGTTAGGGTAGATGGAAAGGTGAGTAGCAGAACATGTACAATAGTTTCTCAGCCTCCGCTTATCACCGGTTTATGGTTGGTGGTTTGTTAGTTAGATGGGTGAGTTTAAGTTTTAAGTCATTTGCTCTTTAGTTAGTAGCACTTGATTTTTTATGTGATGTTTGTGATGTTTAATGTGATGTTTGTGACGTTTAATGTGATTTTAAACAACTGAAATAATATAATATATGGAGAGAAGATTTAAACCCTATAAGAGAATAAAGTTTAATAAGTAACTTTCTTTCTTTTTCTTTTCTTCGTGCTGCTAACAGTCATTCTCACAGCATTAATTGGTCTAGACTGATCTGGATTGATTCCCAATGCATTTAGACTGTAAGCATTTACACAAGCATGTCATAATTGTGGAACATCAGTCACATAGCAGCACTGATACAGAGCCCATTATCAAAGCATCTGACTGCTGTGCTCTGTTTACTCAAAGAGTTAAAGAGGCTCAGAATAAGACATTTTTGCAGCTTACCATAGTTTAAACAGTTGGGCTTTGTTCACGGTGGAGTAAGTTTGGAGTTTTAAACTGTTTTCCCAGCACAACGAACTTGTTTACCTCATAAGATTAGGCGAATTTGAGTCCTCATAATACGAGGCTTTTAAATGAATGGAGCTTCAGCTGAGAGTTAAATGAACGTGTAGCGTGCCTCAGTGTTTAAAAAGAACTGTCGTCATTCTTTGCTGCTGACCGCAAGCATATGTCTGTGTTCATGAGAAAATGTCTTGACTGTTTCCTTTGTAATGATCTAAGCTGACCTAAAATCAAATAGTTGCAGTAAATCATTGGCTGTTTTTTCTTTCGTAATCCTTTCTTTTTCTCTCCAGTTTTTTCCTCCACTGATCCCAAAGGTATCACTTTTAAAACGCACCAGTCTTTCTTCTAAATAGTCAACAGAACATCATTTTTTTAACGTGCCCTCATGCGACTGGCATCCAAGAACTTTAACTTTTTTCCCCGTCTTTCAACATAATCATCTGCTTTTTCCCCCAGTTTCCTTGAGTTTTGACACCGTTTTCTGCTCCAGAATGAGGTAAAGAAGACAGTGTCCAATCTGCAAAGATAAAACTCCTTAATCGAGAGAAATGTACCAGAACTGTTTCAGCATTTCCACTCATGGAAACTCACACTTGAAAGATGGACGCATGCTCAGCCGTCAGAACTGTTTTCCTGTTCCTCTTAAACACGGCTTTGATCGCCTAGTTGTTCTTTTGTGAAACCTCAAGGCTTTTGCACACTGCCAAAATATGAGAGCTTTCAAAAGATCTCTCATGAGAAACATTTCAGAGTTCTGTGTTTGTTTATGTGATGTTTCAAGAAGTAACATTAGATCGTAACACTTTCTTATTGCTCAGATAAACTACAAAAAACGTATACATATATTTATTTATATAAGAACAAGACTATATTTTCCTGGTTAAAGAACGCCTCTTTAGAGGCAGATATGAAAGCGCTTTAAAGGGTCTCCGTCTCTCGCTCAGACCCTGTAATTTTGGGTGCCAAGCAATTTGTAGGTTTTGGAGACCTTTGAACTTCCTGACTTCTTGTGTTTCTCAACCTAGAAGCTTTTGGGTTAATTTAAAGGGATGTTGAGTGTGTTTGGATGGAGTGTATATGATGTTTGGTGTTTGGTACCATGGTTTGGCATCATTGCAGCCTTAGTCATAATTTGTGCTTCCCTCAAACAACAAACATGTTCAACAGATTAGCAGATCATCAAATCTGGAGAAGAACGGTGGAGAAGAACACTGGAGAACTGAGCTTGACGTCACATCAGGCTCCTGATGCTGACAGAAGAACATACCTGAGTTATAAGGTCTTTCCTATTATAAAGAAGAACATCTGATGACAGCGTAATGAGAACAGGCTGGTCTCGCAAAACAGCCACTGCCAGTTAGATCCAGCAGGATTAGCCACCACAGCATGCTAGATTTATTAAATCCACAATCAGAGCTGCTGGAGAACACACTCCTAAAATAATGCTGCTAAAAGGGTTCTGTGCAGCGATGGCATAAAAGACATTTTTGGTTCCCCGAAGAACATGCATGGGTTCCTGAAAGAATCGTTTCTGTATGTTTTTGAAGAATCAGTGAATTTTCTGCATGTTTTTGAAGGTTGAGTTCAGATTTCAAAAAGGCAGAGGCGTCAGATGTTTAAAGAAGTGTAAATGAACTCGAGAGAAAAACATCCTGCCTGTGATGTTTGTGTTGGGCTGATGTGATGGCGCTCTGCGGGCGCTTTGACTCCAGCGTGAGTGTTGTGGGGTCTAAAAGTCAGATACCCTTGTGACTGTGCTGTGATTGTTTTTATGTTAGAAAAATATTTAGACTGTCAGTTCAGCAATTTGAGTGAGACAATAATCTCAGGATATCTGACTATATAGTTTATTCCCCTGTTGTTTTGGTAAAATCATGCATTTTTTACTTAGAACCAGAGACCCTTTGTTAACCCTGCAGGAATTTAGGAATGTGATTATAATTAGTAGCCATTATTATTCCTTTAACTTTATAATGCAACTTTGTAGTTAAAAAAAAACAACAAACGGATGATGTCTTAAACTCTGCAGTATGTAGAAGACTTTTGCATTGTCTGTAAATTCTCTCTGTATCTTTGTGACCCAAACCTCCTGGCACCAAACAGGAAGTTCCCCGTCACTCCGGTCCGACTGTGACCCCAGACATCCGAAACCGGCTGCCAGCACAAATATTTGGCATCTGTGTGGACCTAACAGAAAACCTTTTAATCGTTCGATCTCAGAGGTCTGTTGAACGTGATCCAGCCGCTCACATTTTTGCCTCTAATAGCGTTTGTTCTGTTTCTGCAGAGATTGGACCCATTACAATAACGACAGATCCAAAGAAGTTCCAGGATGAGCTCAGAGAACTTTACGTCCAGGTGAGTTCATGCACTTCTCATTTGGATCCGTAATCACTCCATAAGTGTGTTCACATCTAACCGGGTTCACTTCTCAGCAGCCTGCGAATACAAATTGAATGAGAATTTTTGCTTTGCTAAACTCATCATAAGTGAATTTTTTCCTATGAAGCCAAATCAAGTCTCACGTTTCCAAATCAAGTCGAAGTCAAATATACAGTCTTAATTTTTCTCAGGAGTCCTAAGTCTCAAATCTCTTCTGGTAATAGATTTGTGTGTGTTTCAGGCTTTTTTTAAGTGCAAAGGAACTGACTAATTGACTTGCAAAGGAATTTCACAGAAAAAAATTGTTCTCGAATGCAGCACCAAATTTTCTTCACAGGAAAACAGAGAGACAAAAAGTGCCCAGAAGACCTTTTACATACATAGTGTTGTGATATTCAGAGAAAATATTGTTGTTTGTAGACCCGTGGGGTCACAAGAGACAGTAAGATGTTCTTGGATCAACATCTTGTGTTGGTTCTGAAGCAACATTCCTTCCAAAGAAACATAGAAACACAGTCTTGAGACCAACCGTAAGTCTCTCTAACCCCTAAAGTGAGAAATAATAGGTTGTTATGAATGGTGCACAAGCCCCTAACCCAGTCCTAAACCTCAATCTCAATCTGATTAGTTGATTGGTCAATCTGTAGATTCCTGCAAAAGTCTTAAACCAGTTTTTTGTGACTTAAGTCTGAGTCTCTTCACCAAGTTTGTTTTGGAGGCCATTGGTTTGTGTCACATCTGGACGTGTGACGGCGATTTGCAATATTAGCAGTTTGAGGAGAGCAATGTATTAAAGATGCTGCCTTCTTCCAAAACAGCTTGTGTGTGTTTCTCGTCACTCAGCGTCGGCCCGGCTGCTCGGCCAAAGCAGAGCGAATACAGACACACTAATTACTGCATCACTGCACTGGCACAAAAATACCTTTTTCTTCTGTCAGGCAGAAGTTCAACTAAAGCAGTATGTGTGTGTGTGTATGTGTGTGTGTGTGTGTGTGTGTGTATGTGTGAGTGTGTGAGTGAGTGAGTGTGTGAGCGAGTGTGTGTGTGTGTGAGTTTGTATCCACTTTTAATTTCCAAAGCATTGGCTTTTCAGGGATAAATCACTCCAATCATCTGTTGCTGTTAATGTCTTTTCCAGATCCGTTGTAAATGAATGACTGGAGTGTTTCATCTGAACATTGTTGACCTTTCTTACAATCCTGCTGTGTGATTGTTGTTGTGACACGGTTCATTAGGAGCAGAGAAGCAAACATCACCTGCTTCCAGATGTTTCCTTCAGACACGTGTCTTCTAAATAATCTTCACCCATTGACATGTCTTAGAATCTGTTCTTTAATTTTGTGTGAACTATCCCATTAACAGAGACAGATGTACCTGAATCACTGATGCATGGCTGCGCACAAACATTAGAGAGGTTTACTTTCATGCACAGCAGTTTGTAAGGCATGTATCTAGCAGAACTCTTGGAAGAACTCCAGCTGGGGCCCTCAGGTTTGGTCCAAGATTACAGCAGACGTTTCATTCCAAGGTCAACATCAGTTCCAGGCCTGACTGACTCTCATGATAAGTTTACAGAATGCAGAACATGATTAGTCCAGGTCTGCTTGCTGTCTGCCCATTTCCATCTTCTGGCTTTGAGGAATCTGGATGTTCCATCAACAAAATACATCCATAAAAGAATCCATAATAAATAAAAGAATACGCAGTAAATAATAAATGTAAAAGTCTTTTTGTTTTTGAAAGATGCAAGGACGTTTTAAAATGATAGTTCACCTGGAAAGAAAAATGTTTCCATCATTTACTTAACCTGCTGTCGTTACAATCGTTTTTCTTTTGTAGAGAAAAAAGAAGATATTTTGAGAAATGTTTTGGTAAACGTGTTATTTGGTTACCAACATTCTTCAAAATATCTTCTTCAATGTTTAATGTTAATGTCAGAAAAGTCAGTCAGGTTTGGAATGATAACTGATGAGTAAATGGTTTAAATTTTTGGGTCGACTGTCCCTTTAAAACCAAGTTGTTAATAATATAAATAACATGAGAACCAGCGCTGTGTGTGTTCTTCTCTGATGAATGTTGATGTGATGAGAAACATGATGGCTCTCCTCAGGGAGGTGGAGACTGTCCAGAGATGAGCATCGGGGCCATCAAGATCGCCCTCGAAATCTCTCTCCCGGGGTCTTTTATTTACGTGTTCACTGACGCCCGCTCCAAAGATTACAAGCTGACGCATGAAGTTCTGCAGCTGATTCAGCAGAAACAATCGCAGGTAACCCAACCGTTTACCTCAGGTTCCCCACATCTGCTCTGCTTTACATTAAAACCAGTGCTCGGATTTGAAAACGTTATTTAAACATTTTTTCATTCTGTAATGTTTTCAAAACGTTCTACTATTGAGGAATAATGTTTCTTGATATATATGATATATAAAGTTAAAAATGTTTTACTAACATTACTGCAAGAATGTTTTTAATAACTTAGAAAGACCTTTTAGGGAATGATAGCAAAAGTTCTGTGAATGTTTCTTGTTAGCTGGGTGTATACTGGATAATAGAAATAGTGTGTTTGTGTGTGTGTTGGCAGGTGGTTTTTGTGCTGACTGGTGACTGTGATGACAGATCTCACATCGGTTATAAAGTGTATGAGGAGATCGCCTCCACCAGCTCAGGACAAGTGTTTCATCTGGACAAAAAACAAGTTAATGAGGTGAGACACTCGCCCGACGGGTCCAGACACTCTCACTGTCCGTCACACAATTAAAGACTCACAGTTACTCAAGTCGTTCCTTTATCTGAGCCAGTAACTCACCTCTAAACTCTTCCTAAGAAGATCTTCATCTTTTAAATGTTTTGAGTTCATATCCATCAACGCCGTCACTCATGTTGATGTTAGAATCAAACCAAAACTGAAATATTTGAGGAGACATGAAAGAGTTTTTATTTGGAGTCAAAACTTTAAAAGTTTCCAAAAGTGCAGCTGCGGAACATTATCTGTCATTTTAAATCTCTAACTCTTTCCTTTTATATCCGGGACCAGAATGTTGATAAATAGTCTTGTTTTTATCCCTTTATACTTTTATTCTTCATTGCCTTTATACATAAATGATTTGTGTTTTAGATTTCTGATATCTCTGAGAAAAAAGACAAAAAAAGGTCTAAGAAAAAAATCAAAAGCATAATGCTTATTTAAACTGTCAGGACAAGTGGAACACTTGCAGAAAAAACACTTGCAGAAAAAAATTCTTTGAAAAGTTTGTTTGGATCTGAAAGTGTTTGTTTGGGTGAAAACACGTCTGGCGATGTACAGGCCTCCGGTCTGAAGGTAGGAGGTCATATGCATCTCAAACCATATGTGTGGTGTTTACATTCAACTCCTCGTTTCTTTCGGTTCCATTGATCCAGAATGTAAGCAGTATTACATATCCATCCTGTCCAATACAGTTCTGACTTCACATGCACTGATGTTCTTCTTCACATGCACTGATGTTCTTCTTCACATGCACTGATGTTCTTCTTCACATGCACTGATGTTCTTCTTCACATGCACTGATGTATCTTCTTCACATGCACTGATGTATCTGTCTTGACCGTAGGTGTTGAAGTGGGTGGAGGAGGCAGTCCAATCCTCTAAAGTTCACTTGCTCTCCACCGATCACAAGCATGGGCTGACAAACACCTGGCAGATTCCCTTTGACCCCAGCCTGAAAGAAGTGACTGTTGCTTTAAGTGGTCCGGCTCCCAACATCGAGATACGAAATTCTCTGGGTAAGCAGAACGTGTGTTGTCTGATTACAGCCGCTCCAGAACCAACACAGTGTGTGTTCTGCCGTTATGATGTAGATCTGAGTCGGACCCTGATCAGAATCAAACTGTGTTCTCGTGGACCCAGCATTGTTTTTTACATTTGTGTTTTTGTTTAATGTACCAAAATATGTTTAAACATTTCAATTTTAGATTGTGAGAATGTTTCCTTAACACGTTTAGAGAACTTTTAGAGAAGTTTAGCAAGAACTTTTTAGAAGTTTAGAAGTTCTGAGGCTGTTTCCTGTTCCCTGTGGAGGTTTGCATACAGAATTCCATGAATGTTATTTGTGATTTGCTGTTTGTGCTCCCAGGAAAAGTCATTGGGATTAAGGAAGGCCTCTCTGAGCTCCTTCACATTCCCAACTCTGCCAAAGTCCTCAACCTCAAAGATCCAGCACCAGGAATGTGGACCATAAAGGTGATGAACAGGTTTATTGCCATGTACACACATGGGTCCTCCTAGCTAACTATTTGGGTTGTAAGAACATTTCCATAATGCTTCCATTAAGTAACAAAAACATTAAAAATAATATTTCACATAAAAAATAATCTAAAAGTTCCGGTAACTTTTAGATTAGGGTATTTAAATTAAAGTAGGTTTAGTGTGTGTGTAGATGATTTGAGTCACTGGTACATTTCCAGACAGGTCGAGTTATTGCCTGTAGTCTATTCAGTCTCTTGAGAATGAGGGCAGATCTGAGAGAGATGGATCGGTTCTGAAGGCCAGGCTTGTATGGTGAAGTCATTCATTCATGTTGTGGTTCTGTTGATGTTGTGAAGATTTACCTCCCGCTGTGTGACGGGCCAGAACAGGCGGTTCCTCCGGGTACCTACAGTCACAAAAGAGCAGTTAAAGGAAATGACAACATTTCTTCCTGACTGGTTTGTGATGTGACTGTTGGGGGTCTCTGAACGTTCTTTAGTGTCCCAGCTAACAGAGAACATTCTCTGACTTTGGCTTAACATTGTCTTGAAGTTCTCTCAAGCTATCAAGAACCATCTTAGTAAAACCTTTTAACATTATAGAATGTGTCATATCAAAAACATTCTTTAGTTGTGAGTGGAACATTTTTAAAACATTACAGTTTGAAACGTTCCCACAGCCACAGAATAACATGTTTTGTTAGTTAATGGAAACGTTGGGAGATGTTCTTAAAACAGAACGTGTCATTCTTCATCTTCTGCTTATGGGTGAGATCTTCATCTGGCAGAGGTTTGCAGAATCCACCCATCCATGTACAGTATCTATTTATTTCTTCCACCCATTCTCTTCTCATAACAGTTCATGATTGCTCTCCATTTCTCTTCAACTAGTTCTGGATCTGTGTCATTTTCAAACTTTTAAAGGAATAGTGAACCAAATAAGTAACTTGTCAAAATGTCTCATGTACTATGACTTTAGATTCTGCTTCAATGCTAAAGAGGGTTTGTGTTCTCCGGTGCTTTGGTGGCATCTGAGAAGGTTTTCTGCCTCAGGGATGTTTCAGGTTGGATTAGAGAAGGTTTGAGCTGTAATCTGCTACCAGTTTTAGAGAAAGACAGCGCTGTTATAAAGACCAGCTTTACGGTGGATGGACAGAATCTTAATCTGTTAATTGCTCTGCGCTGTTGTGTTTGGATGGTGATGGTGGACTTTGCATTCCAGCTCCCCATGTAAGAACGTTTCTCTAACGTTTTCATTATGCAACACCAACATTACAAATGTTAAATTCTATTAACGTTCAAAACATCAATTTTTTAGACATTTTATTAATGGTATTGCTTGGTTAGAAGAACATTCAGAATGACGTTTTTGATATACATGGTGTATAAATAACGTAAATAAACCTTCTACCAATTTTACTGCAAGAACATTTTGGGCTAACACTGAGATAACTTGTAGAGACTGCTAGCCAACGTTCTGGGAACGTTCCCTGTAAGCTGTCTCTCTTCAGGATCTGCTCAGTGTTGAGTCCAGCAGTGATGGTTTGTTGGCGTCATGTCATGCGGTGCTTCATGGCCCATGATAATTCTTTAGGATGGTTGTAATTTCAAAAGAATGCAAACAGAGGACGGGTTGCCATGATGCGCCCTGAGGCAGCGATCTGAAGACATCACCCGCGCTGCAGCCCCTCAGCTCCAAACCCGTCGTAAACAGCGGCAGGGATCCAGTTTGACTCATTCTTAGTAGCTCAAGTCATTCAGGGTTTAAAATGTGGCGTGTCTGGAAGATTATTGTTGTTATAAGTTAGTTTGGTGCATTAAATTACAACAGGCAAGTGTTGAGTTTTAAAGTGGGGTGGGCAGTTTCGGAGATGCTAGCAATAGCAAGCTAGCTTTATTAATGTTCATGAATGAATACATATATTTAGACCACTTTACTTGTGGTCTATGTGATGAAGTTTTTTCCAGAAGTTGAAGTTGAAAAGACTCAAATTTGAATTGAATTCTCTTGTGTTTATCAAATGCTGTATAATGTCTTTGTTTGTTTTTGTTATTTGACCTCAGACGTCCAGTGAGGGCAGACACTCGGTCCGCATATCTGGTCTTAGCACCATTGATTTCCGAGCAGGATTTTCTCGGAAACACACGCTGGACTTCAAAATGACATCTAGCCGGCCAGTCCAAGGTGAGTTAGTGAATTTTGGGTAACCTGTTTGGTCTCCTGGCTTCTGTAGCACTAGACCGTCTTAACCCAGATTAGACCAGTGTGGAGTTTTATGGTGGTCTTTTCAGAGGGGGCGTTTCTGTTGCGACCACACACATGCTAGTCAGCTTAATGAGGTCACCGTTTACTTGAGCTTTTAAAGCATGTTTTGGTTGACGTCTCTGACCTCTGACCCCTCACACACACAGGAATACCCACCTTTATCCTGCTGAACACCACCGGACTGTCTCCTCCCGCTCGGGCCGACCGGCTGGAGCTCCTCAGCATCACTGGTGATGTCATGAAGACGCTTCCCATTCGATACTTCCCTGAGCGCCGCCCCTACGGCATCTGGAACATCACTGAATTTATTCCTCCCAAAGACGCCTTCTTCCTGCGCGTCACCGGCTACGACCGCGACGGCTTTGTCTTCCAGAGAGTGTCCAGTGTGTCTTACTCCAGCATTGTACCAGGTTAGAGAAACGCAGACAAAGGAGAGAAAGTTCTGTGTCATCTAGTGTCCTGTATTTTACTCTTATCTTTTATTCTTCCTGTGTTCAGATGCTCCCAGAGTGAACATGCCCACTCACACCCCCGGTTACTACCTGCAGAGGGGGGCAATAACCTGTCATGTGGACAGTCTGATTCCCTACACCTTACGTTTCACCAGAGAGGGATTACGCTTAGGCGTGGAGCAGCTGTTTGGGTATCGTTGTTAAAACTGTAATCTGTAACATTTTGTGGTTTAAAGATAGATGAACTTCTGTTATTACAGTCAGAAAATGTTGACTAACATTATAAGTAGACATCTGATAGGCTGATTGTTTAACAACGTCTCTGTTTTAGGGAGTCCTCCAATGCATCATGGGAAATCGCGCAGGTGTCACTGAAGGACGAAGGCTTTTATGAGTGCACCGCAGTCAGCAGCGCAGGAAGCGGCCGCGCGCAGACCTTCCTCGATGTTTCTGGTTAGAACAACTTTTGTATTCAGTGACATCAATGAAACTCATCTTATTAATCCCAGATAATCAAGTTCAAACTTGAATTCTGTCAAAGTTAGTTTAGAAGATGCTCACCTTTAAAGCATTCAAGCATATGAACATATGAACGTTAAAAGGTTTTTCAAAGCTATCAACAGTTCTTTCTGTAATGTTGTTTGATCATTAGAAAAAATGTTATTTATCAGTCATGAAAAAAGCATTAAAAATGTTTGAATAACGTTTGGATAACATTTTAAATGTTCCTAACACTTTTAAAATAATGTTTTTAACATCTTTGTTACTTTATGGAAACGTTATGGAAACATTTAAAAGCCTTAAATTGTTAGCTGGGTTTTTAAACACAATGGCATATAACAGAAAACACATGAGCAATTTCAGGAGAATTATTGAGATGCTGTAACTAACATGCCTGAGGCATTTTCTCATGTTCTCAGTGTACACGCTTAAAAATACAGACTTAAACAACGGCATAGAAGAACCGCTTTTGGCTTGGGAGAAGCTTTTACATCCACAGAACCCGTTCCACCAAAGGTTCTTTGTAGTGAACAAAAGGTTCTTAAGACTATAAAAATGTTTTTTAAAATGGTTCTTTTAAGAACCTTTTACTAAATGGTTCTTCTATGGTGCTGTGGAGAACCTTTTAAGAACCTTTATTTTTAAGAATGTACGTGTATGTTTGTAAGTTTAATCAGATGGTCAAAATTCCAGTTTGAAGCTGAAACACTCGTTTGATTTAAAGCAGAAAAACGCTGGATTTCTCGAGTGAAATGGCCCTTGAAGTGTTTAGTTCACATCACGCTCTGTGTAACAGACGTGTTGAACAATCTCATGTGTGAGTGAGTGTAGCTACAGCTCAGTTTGACTGATGGAGGGTTCTGTCTCTGAACCCTGCAGTGATACATGCTGAAGGTCTCTGAAAGAACCTTTAAACTCAACATGAAATCGAAATGGACTATTTAGTTTTTAATGCAGATTCTTGGTTTTATTGGAACAATTCAACTGGACTTGTTTTGTTCTAAAGAAACAAATGTTCATTTTTGTTTGTTGTTAACTTTAATCATTTAACTTTAATAACTTTCATGGCTTGTGTGTTGATGTCAGTTGTTTGGTTTAGTGCCGTGTGAGGACTCAGTAGAAATAAACATTATTGTGTCTGTAAACACTGTACTGTCTGCAACTGTCTTACCCTTAAACTGTCCCTGTCTGTCTGTCTGTCTGTTTGTATGCATGTCTGTCTGTCTGTCTGTCTTTCCATCCAGTACCACTTACAGTTACTCTATATGAAACTGTTTCTCCTCTGGGTGATAAAAACTCTCACTTTTTACTCTTTTCTTTGCATTTCACAAGTTGAGTGTGTTTTAAGACGCAGCGCGTTATCTAACATAAAAGCGGAGGAAATGAAAAATAAAGAGAAATTCCTCTTTCCAATTTTCTAGCCATCCGAACTGTCGTCGGTCCAGCCACACGATTAACCGAACGACAGAAAAACCTCCTTCATGAAATTTATATGTCTTCCTGTATAAATTTCTCACTCCAGTCCTAATCCACACATCTGTCACGTCACATCAACCCAGTTTCCGTCAGACTCATTTCACAAAGTGTCACATCCACAGAGTTCACAGACATCCAGAGACCTTAAGAGAACTCAGACGCACCTGGAAAGTCATTTGTGAAACTGAACCGATTCAGATGTCAGACTGTTGAATTCAATTTCTGCTAGATAAACATGGAAAGAACTTCGCAAAGACAATAGATGCTTTATCATGTGTGGATAAAAATAACAGTTTTGTGCTTCATGACACTTACAAATATTTTCATGACACAAAACAATATCATAAATTAAACTCTCAAGGTTTCAGATCAGATCTATTTGATTGTCTGTGCTGCACAAATAGATCAACACAAATCTATTCTGTCTGTCTGTCTGTCTATCAAGATACATATATGTATCTATATGTCTATATATGTATCTGTATGTGAGTGTGTGTGTGTATTAGGACAGATATCACAATACTGTACTATATATATATATATGAATTATATTATATAATAACACAAAGACTGTGTATGTGTTTGTACAGAGCCTCCACCAGCCATCACAGTGCCGTATAACGTGACAGCGTCTCCTGGTGCAAACGCTCTCCTGACGTGTGCTGTTGCCAGCACGGTGCGTTTTAACCTGACCTGGCAACGAGGGGACGTGGATGCCAGATTGGACCAACGCATGCACGTCACCTCCAACCTGTCCCTGGAAATCCAGCGAATCACACCTGATGATGTCGGGTGGTACACCTGTATCGCAGCCAATGAGGGTGGAGTTTCTGTCTCTCGCATCTACCTCAGTGTGCAAGGTGAGTGTGTGTCAGATCTTAGTGTTGTTTTTAATAATAACCCACAAAGGCCACAAACGGGTCACAGTTTTAATAAATGAATAAATCACTTGTCTGTGAGGTGTCTTTAAACTGCTAGAAGCTGTTTAATGCTGGAGGCGTTTAATCTGTATTGCCACGGGGCTTTTCTCTCACACAAGATCTGGTTACACTGCAGTCATGCTGGAATATTTCTGGGTAATATTTTAGGGAATTTGTGAAAGTGATTTACATTGACTTGCTAACCGTTTGTGTTCCTGTGATTCCAAGAAATTCGCTCTGAACGTACTCCCCAGTACAACAATCAAAGTCAAACCTCAGTAAGTCTCTCAGTCCAGCAGCGACTCTGAAAGACCCTGAAGTTTTCGCCCTTACTGGTGTTTAGTGATGCGTGTCACTTACAGAATGAGAGATTGTTTTCTCCTCCTAACACTGAGGTAATTGTCATTAGTCATGCTTGATTGTAGCAGATCAGAAAAAGCTGTTGTGTTGGATCAGAAGTTAACACACTCGTGTGCTACAGCTGTCGCGCTGCAGGGACATGGGTCCTGTCTGGGTCGTGTGCTGAAAAACTGTGACTTGTGTTTTTTTAGACACGTTTGTGTATGTGACTTTGTGTGTGTTTTTGTGTGTGTGTGTTTGTTTTGGTGTGTGTGAGTGTGTGTTTCCACTCACTCCTTTGTCTCTCCATGTTTCGTCTTTCCTCTCCCTTTATTTTTGTCCCGTTTCTTCTCTTTAAGTCATTTCATAGGTTTTGTGTGTCAGTCTTTGGCTTTTAAACAGCTGTCACTGTTGGACTGACACGCTGCATGTGTGTGTTTGTGTGTAATCACCACCTGCCCGGATTCCTGTGCTGTGTTAGTCATTAGTGGCTCTTTGAAGTGGGTTAGCTGACACAGTGAAGTCTGTAGAGTCACAGACGATCTGTCCGGATCTCTTATGTAACGTTACGTGAGCTGCGCTGTCCATTTACAGCCTCAGTCTCCTCACAGCTAAACAATCATGAGTTTACAGGCTAACATTATGTGGTGGTTTCCGTTCCAAGTAACAAAAATGTTAGAGATGTTATTGTGATGTTGTAAAAAAACATTTTTTATATAAACATTTTGTAAAAACAATGTTTTTGATATATCTCATGATTTAAATGATAGGAGGAATGTTTACAGATCATTTTTAGAGAATGTTAGCAAATGTTCTGATAATGTTTTCTGTTCTGTTATTTACTTATTTACTGTATACACATTAATGTACAGTAAATACAGTAAAAATGCATCATAGCTTTTCACCAGAAGAGTCACCATAAGCCACAGATACACTACACTAACTTGATGCTAACTGTATGTTACAAAAGCACAGATGTAAATGTAAGTTTCAGGGAACGCAGGTCTATCTGAATTAGACTGTCCTCAGGCAAACACATGCAGATGAAGGTTTGGTGGGTCTTCGCGTCAGTGAGCTGTTAAAACCGGGCCTGAGGCAGACAGAGTGTATTAGAGTCACTTTAGTGAGTAAGACTGAAGATAATTACAGCCTTACTGCTGGACACAGAGTCATCCCTCAACAGTAATGCTTTAAACCCCCAAAGCTCTCGGCCTATCCAGCTAACAGAGAACGTTCTCAGAACATTGGCTAATGTTCACTAAAAGTTCTTCAAAAAATGTGTTACTTAATGGAAATGCCAAGGAAACATTCTTACAACTTGTAATTGTTAGCTGGGTAGTTTCACACACTCTCAACAGATTTTGTTTGTCTGGCTTTCATTTAGAACTTAAATTCATTAATTGTGAGAAAGTCTGTTTTTGCAAATTACATCAAGCTTCCAGAACAGAAGATCTGGAAAGTTCTGAGCTCTGCTTCTGTTTAGCAAGTTACTGCTGATCACGTTGATTGAGAAGCTGAGTTCTGTAACCCTGCGATGAAGCCCTTAAGCGGTCTTTGTACTTCCTGTCTGTTGCGTGATGTCACGCGTCCTGCTGTGCTGCGACACGGGACAGGAAGAAACCAGGAGAAACATCAGATCTGCTTCTGTGGGTCATTCAGACAGAGAGGAGCAGCGAGAAAAAACGGCGTGAGCTGATCAGAAACATGTCTTCACTTCAGCCGTGGACAGAACCTGGAACTAATAATCTTACTTCAGCGTTTGGGGAGAAAGAATGATGAAGAAAGTGCTGTGAAATGTTTGGCTGGGTCCACATTCATCACGGGTTTAAAGCAGGACCGTTTAAAGGGTCCGTCTGTCAGCATCACTAATGAAGCACTGACAATACTTCATGAATCCAATTGTTTGTTTATAAAATGTTTTAGATTAAAGCAATTCTGTCATCGTTTACTCACCGTTCATGTCATTCACGAGTTAGCATTAGCACTGAATTCATTTAGCTGATGCTTTTTTAAACAACTCAACTTTAAAACCTCTGATCATTTTGTTATGTTATTAAATGCCACGATTGAATATTTTCACACTAGAACCCCCAGTGGTGATGGTGGACCCACGGAACCAGACATTCCGTACAGGTCAGGAAGTTTGGATCAGATGTTCTGCCAAAGGCTACCCTTCACCCATGCTGGTGTGGACACACAACGATATGTTCATTATGGGCTCCAGCAGGTAACTAGTCTTCAGATGGTGGTAATCTTTATTGGTTAGCTGTCACTGTACTCTGGTTCTTATCCTGTTCTTCAGGCACAGAATGACTCCAGATGGAACACTGGTCATTAGGAACATGGGGCAGAAAGATGCTGGAACCTACGGCTGTTTGGCTAGTAACACGGCTGGAACCGACACCCAAACTGCCATCGTTAGTTACATCGGTGAGAACAGAGACGCTCTGTTAAAGGGGTATTTCACCCCAAAATTTCATTCACACACCATCATGTCATTCTAAACCTATGACTTGCTGCTTTGGAACACAAAGGGAGATATTTTGAGAAATGTTTCTGAGGTTTTGTGTCCATACGATGGTCAATTTTTATTAAATTTTGATCATTTTGAATTGATACTTTTGTTTGTTGTTTGGTTACCAGTTCAAAATATATCTAAAATATCTTTATTCAACATATTCACATTTCTTTGTGTTCCTCAGAGGCAGAGTAGTTATACAGGTCCAGCCTGAGTAAACAAAAACAATTTTCATTTTTGGGCAAACTATCCCTTTAATAAACATCAAAGACACAATTAGCAAACCAAAGGTGTACGAGGATTTTACGGCTAAACTTTAAATGCCAACAAACGACAGGAGAAATGAACGTAAATAAGTGGGAAATCTGACATATTTAGTCCCACCCTGTGGTTCTGTGCTAGTCTGTAATTAAACTTCCTGTGATCTTTGACTGTCTGTAGAGTCTCCACAGGTGAAGGTCCCTCAATCGGAGGTGCTGATTGGTCCAGGACAGACAGTCGTTATGGAGTGCCGGGTCACGGGAGTCCCACACCCTGATATCATGTGGTACAAAGGTCAGCCGGTCTCTTTAGCAACAGTGTTGTTGAAAGCTGTCCTCGGACACCATCAGTCTGATGCATGTTTGGTTTTCAGGTGATTTCCAGTTGAGACCCTCTGCGTTGGTGACCATGGACCCTCAGCGTGGGACCATCAGCATCCAGCAGACTCAGGACAAGCACGCAGGGGAGTACACATGTGTGGCTGTGAACATGGCCGGCTCAGCACAGGGCTACATCACGCTGGATGTGGGCTGTAAGAATGAGTTACACGTGCCAAACACAGTATCATTTATTGTTGAGAGACTGTACAGATTAATGCATGACTTGAAGGCTATCAAACAAAACTGTTTCAGGATAAAGATTGAAGGCTTTGAGACACTGATCTGCGTTTGTTTGGGTCTGAATGAATTAACTGTGTGACATGTTTCCCAGCTGCCCCTCACTTCACACGAAGGCCGTCTGATCTGACGGCTGAAATCGGCTCAAACATCACGTTACCCTGCCATGCCCAGGGTCACCCAGAACCTCAGCTGACCTGGAGACGAGAGGATGACGTCCCGCTCTTCATCCAGCGCCGCGGGCCCAGCACCGTCTCTCAGAAGAGTGATGGCCATCTTTTCATCACTAGTTAGTGTCTCTCTTTTCTCTTTCTTTAGTCTTTAAATTTGTCACAAAAACAAGAACCTACTTCTATATCTTCATTATAATTTCATCAGTTCATTCAGATATTTGAATTTTCTTCTTTGAATTCAGCAGATGTTTGTTT
>JBAJNP010001988.1:0-52994 GCA_036877545.1 Yasuhikotakia modesta | reverse complement strand
ATATGTTTAACTGTAGCTCTGAATTTCAGTGGGTGTATCTGAACTATTTTCTGCAGAGAGAAACTTTATGCAACAAAAGTACAAAGAAGTCACATCTCTCATTCAGCTCACCGTTTGGACTTTTCTCCACAATATCCACCGTGTCACCTGTCTTCAGAGAGAGCTCATACTTTGAGCTTTTGCTGTAGTCCGCAATCACTCTGTAGCTCTCCAGCATGATGGGTCCTGTGATTTCTGTACACAGAACAGCACCAGTGTAACATCCACTGCAAACCTGATACAGTCAAAACCAGATACAGCCTAAACCTGATACGGTCAAAACCAGATACAGCCCAAACCTGATACAGTCAAAACCAGATACAGCCTAAAACTAATACAATCAAAACCAGATACAGCCTAAACCTGATGCAGTCAAAACCAGATGCAGCCTAAACCTGATACAGTAAAAAACAGATACAGCCTAAAACTAATACAGTCAAAACCAGATACAGCCTAAACCTGATACAGTAAAAACCAGATGCAGCCTAAACCTGATACAGTCTAAACCTGATACAAGGAGATAAAGGAGAAGTTAATCTTACTTGATGAGGTGTTGCTCCTTGATCTACCGGTGGATAAAATAAAAGTCTCATTTCTTTTGAATCTACAAAGAGATGGTAATATTTGTTGAATGTGGTTTCTGTATGCTGTATTTTTAGGGGGTTTGATTGGGTTTAAACACACTCAGGTTTAAAACGCTGCATTCTCTTTGCATTGCACTAACCACTAAGCCACGGCTCTAACCTGATGTAACTGTTACTCACGGATGAGGGGCTGGTGGAAATTCATCTTCAGGTCGCATTTTGAAGAAGTTACACACCAGCTGACAGTGGGAGATCTTTGGAGGCAGGTTGAGCAGAGAGCGACAATATTCTGCTAGAGTCACCTGCCTGGTCTCTGTCGTTTTCTGATTGTCCAGCCATTTTGGAGCTGAGAAAGATTAAATTTCAAGTTTTTCCAGTGTCAAGTCCAAGTGATTGTTTTGACTAGTTCTTATTGCAGCTCATTTAATACAAATACATTGTGCTATAGATTATTGATCAACAATAATTTTACATTTAATAAACTTACAGTTACAATACTTGTCAGTTAGATGTTATGATATTGCCTGCAACATTGGAAAGTCTAAGAAATACAGTTTGTGTGCCACAACATCTGCCACAATATCCCCGTAAGTATTATTTTGCAGAAATGAAACTCCCACAACAAGATTGCATGTCGTTCTATGCAATAGCTTTCAACATTAGTAGCATCTTGCTCTACAGGTTTCATTATCTCTGAACTTTCACAAAGGCTAAAAATAGCTGTATTTGATATGCTTGATATAAAGCAGGTGCTTCCTCATCCGGGAGGATGAAAACCAATTTCTGACGACACATTTCATTCTGGAAAGAATTGATAATTTGTTCCGGAAGAACTATGTCATTGTTTTAGTGCCAAGAAAACGCATGCAAACATTATAAACGAAGATTATCAGTTTGAAAGGTTGCCTTCATGTTTTCATGCAGGGATTGTTGCTCTGCTGCACTTCATGACAGTCAAACGTCAGCGGAAAACCAGCCCAGGATGAAATGATCATCTAATGCAGCCCAATGACGGAGCCTTGGTCTCGTATTAAGATCATTTGAACCCGATACACACTTTGAAAACCGCTGATTTAGGGAAAATGGTCTTAAAATGCAGAAAAAATCACAGTATAACGCAAAACTTGGTTGTACCTGGTAATGCAGGGATGATTCTGTCTTTTGCATCAATCTCTCCTGCTTCAATAGGAAACATTTCCTTCAACGCTTTCTGTAAACGCCATAAGTGATGACTTTAGGTTATGCATATATAACACAAAATTAAAGAATGTAATAAGCCTCATGCCATAATATATTTTTAAAAACATTACATAAAAATATATTTTTTCTTTTCCCTGCAGAATTATACAAATGTGTTAAAGATTATACACAAAAGTGACATTGTGATAAAGAAAAGGTTTAAGCATTAAAAAAATAAGCAGTTAGTGTGGATGAAATGTGATTCTATTCTGTTCTTGCTCAGTTTCGGAAAAACAATAGGATTAAGGGACTTACATGAAACGCGTGGATTTGTGGATAACGTCTGTAAACCAGCTTTTCTGACTGATCGCTCCATTTAACCAACAGCATGTACATCTTTTGACAAGAATGAAAATGAAACTTTATTTCTAAAAATAGATTTGTAGCTGCCTTATTCAAAGTATTGATTATGTGAAGTTATTTTAGTTATTTTTGGTTATATGTCGGTACATTATTTTTGTGTACTTACATAATGCTGGCTGGGGAAAAACCTTTTCTCAAAGCCTAACAGCTCCACGTGTCGCACATACACAGCCATCCTCCCAAACTAAGACCAGGGCAATAGCTTAAGGTGTTTATACGTTTCAGTAAGACAGTGGGAGGGGCTTTGTCTCAAATATACAAAGTATTGTATATTTATATACAAAGTATAGTACAGAGTTACATGTTGATTGTTTTTGGATGGACATTATATATGTTAAAATGTTCTGTTTAACATGGGAGGAGTGGCTAGTAACACAACAGTTACACTATTTCTACTGTGGAACAATAAAACAGTTTATTTAACAATTGATGGGATATAATGTGAAATATGTCAGGCATAATAATCCATAGTAACCCATATTCGTCAGTCAGACCCCGAGCAGCAGGAACCAATTTCTATCCAAAAAAACTCACCTGTCAGAAACATTATAAGAGCATCTTAAAATGTTTAAAACCAACATACTGTATACATTTTTGTACACAGCCTTATTGACTTTATTTACCCAAATCTTTTCTATAATATGATGTAATATAAAGTATATAAAATTGCATATGTATAACTTTGGGGTAGCAAATAAATAGATGAATGGTAAAGCAGACATTCTCTGTAAACAGTTCTTACGTTCACCTCTTTTGAAAAAACTGCATTTAAAAAAAACAGAAGGAAGCATTGAAAAACGAACTGTGGTCATTGCAGTACGTGGTTAGTTTCGCTATTTGATCATGATGTCAAAGCTTTCTAATGCAGCTGTCAAATCTAATTTAAGTTTGCTTATGGAAAAACAGACATGCTTCTTAATGCTACTAATACTACGTCATATACAAAAACAAGGCTTTGACTTGCTTCGTTTATAATATAAATTTACAACAATAATGGCTTTGCTTAGGAAGGTAAAAAATTCACAGGGGATTTTGCAACAGTGTATCTTAGGTATATTAACCTCAGTAGTATCACAATCCCAGAAATTCATATTACAGTGCTGTGAAAAAAATCAGTTTTTACTTACAGAAAACTTTACAACGGACATATTTTTTAAAAAAATATATTTATTTAAGTCTCAGCAGGGCCACAGTTATCCACAAAAAAAACCTAACCAAAATCCACCCATGTTTGCAGCAGACCAAACTCCAGCCAAAAAAGTCATTTGCTTTTTATTTTGGCCAAACTCATGCCACAGCTCAGCCAAAAGCTGTTTCACACAAGACTGTGACAAAACTGGTCCAGATTAAAAGCCAGATCTGACCGAAATGTTGTTGCTGTCTAGGTTGTAGGCTGTGCTGTTTGCTATGACAGTATTCACTTAATATTGAATATTTATAATGTCTAAAATAAAAATGTCTCTGTTGAATATATATAACAGAATAGAATGAAACAAGAGAATATAAATTGTATTAAACTCCACAAATTCCAGAAATATTTCTAGACACTTTCCTATATGTAAATACAGACACACTCACATATAGCTACAGCTAATTTGGTTGTTGTTAATTGGACTAATTGACCTGTATGTTTATTATGTATTACAAATAGGAGATGCATGAAAACTGCAAAATTCTGTGCCAGCAGTTTAAGTGACTCTTTAGGGAGTTATAATGTATTAATCAACATAAGAAACTAATTCGTTTAACTACATTTAAGTGTTTCTGTCTTTGCAGACATATTTCTGTTTTTGCAGCATTACTGTAACTAGACACTACATCACTGTCTTGTTCTATTATAAAGAATGACTCAGTCTAAGAGCCTATTGCGTATCCTAGTTTTCAGCTTGTTTTGTTTAACTTTTCATTTCCTCAAAGGGGGATTTCTGAATTGCCAAATCTTGGTTTAAATTGCACCCAAGTTGTAAAACAATGACCTTTAACAATATCAGTCATACCAACACGAGCGCGACTCCTTCACTTCTGCAGGAATGGAATTGACCGCAGGATGATGTTTGGAAATTATTCATTTAAAAACATTAGGAAAATTAGAAATATAAACGCAGTTGATCTGTTGTTCATCGCCGCCCTCCAGTGGTCGTTAAGGGTCTCGTTGAACGCGGGCTCATAACGCGCAGGCGCAGTACAGCGTGGGTCAATAGGCGGCTGAGCGTCTTTGTTTTTAAAGCAAAATGAACGCGCCGCCAGCCTTCGAGTCGTTTCTGTTGTTTGAGGGCGAGAAAAAGTAAGTGGCGTGTAAATGTTTCAAAAAAAAGATCATGACGAAACAAAAGCTCAAGGTTAAACAAATGAGATTTAGCTTTGTTTAGCTTGTTGGCTAACGACAGGAAGAGAATATTTTATTTTATAAAAGCACGTTTATTTGCTATACATACAAAGGCTACAAATATGCAGATGTGTGTCATAAAACAGCTTGTCGATATTCTTCAAAAAATATTTTACAGAATCACAATAGTTAAGGACACCAAGGTGCCCAACGCATGTCTATTTACATTGAATAAGGAAGATCATACGCTGGGAAACATCATCCGGTCGTAAGTCTTCAATCTCTCCTGCATATTTCGATCATTTTATCACTATGACGTACCACTGATCGCCTGGTGTATTAACCATGTCATACTTACTTTATCAGACAACTGCTGAAGGACCCTCAGGTGCTGTTTGCCGGATATAAGGTTCCCCACCCTCTGGAACACAAGATCGTGATCCGAGTCCAGACCACGCCAGACTACAGTCCGCAGGAAGCTTTCACCAACGCCATCACTGACCTGATCAGTGAGCTGTCCCTGCTGGAGGAGAGATTCAGGGTACGTCTCAGGGGCATAGCAGGCTGTTTTCTCACAGATTGCTTTTGCTCACTTTTGTTTCAAACTTATAAGCCTTATAAGTAAACTTAATAACTTAACGTTTTACTTTCCAAAGTCATTGTAAGCTATTTTGCCCCAGTAGTAACTACACCAGAACAACGTAGCAACATCATAACAAGTTTTGCACAGACAACCACAGAAAGTGTAACAAGTCTTATTTTCAGGGGTCTGTATTATCCATTTAAAAGACTGATGTGACTTTTTCTTTTAGGTTGCCATCAAAGACAAGCAGGAGGGGATTGAATGAAGAACAGTTACACTGAATTATAAGTTGTTGAATTTTCACCCCTAAACTCTGATCTTTGTGGTGGGTGTAATGGGCCACACTGTCCTGTTACATCATTCATTTTATTTTTTCTTCAGAAATTATGAAGATGAATGTAAGCTATTTATTAATGACTTGCAAGGATCTCATTTCTATTTGAGTGTCCCATTCAAATGTCATGCGGTTAAAGTTTGTTACTAGTAAATGGATTTTTATATTATTGTGTCCTGTGTTTTTTGTTTAATGTTAGACCTTTTATTGAGAAATGTATGGCTTGGGAACTGTTTGGCCTCTGGTTGTTGCTGGGGGGACACAGTAAAATGACGCACATATGTAGCTTAATGGCCACCGGAGAGCTGATCAGTACTTGTGGTTGTAAAGGCATACGAACATGTCTGAGATGTGAGGACAGGAAATCTAAACAACACATACTGCAGCACAATGACCTGGTGAGGCGATAAAGCGATGTAGTGTTTTTCACTGTGATCGGTCAATAAAACGATGTCCCACGTATGTATAAACGTGCTGGACTCATAAGAAACGCTTTATTGCAGATATGTTATGATTTCACCTATGATCCCGTAACAAAGTCCGCCATTAGAGAGGAGAACGGGGCTCGACAGAGCTTTGAGTTTCCTGGAGTTTTCCTGTGGGAGAGGTTTGTGTCCGAGGATGAAGAGAGAGAGTTGGTCGCTGCAATGGACCAAAACGTCTGGAAGGAGTCTCAGTCAGGCAGACGGAAACAGGTAAATAAACCTGTGATGTATTTACGTTAATATAACGTAATATACTCTCTATTATTATGTCTGCTTTGTTATTTTGTATATGAACTGGTGTTATATTGTTGTTTAGGTAGTTTTAAAAAGCTATAGTTTGACATGTCAACTACGTATTTGTTTTTAAGTTGTTTCTGTCATGTAAAACAATATCCTTTATTTTATTTAAAGGACTTTGGGCCAAAGGTGAACTTTAAAAAGAAGCAGGTACGGGTGGGGAACTTTACTGGCCTCCCAGCTGTGAGTCGTGGTCTGGTGGAGAGGATGGCACAGATGCCTCTGTTGGCTGCTTTTAGGCCAGTAGAACAGTGCAACTTGGACTATGATCCAGTTAGAGGTTCTGCTATTGATCCCCACTTTGATGACAGCTGGTTGTGGGGAGAACACTTGGTCACCATCAACCTACTCTCCAACATTATTCTCACAATGAGTTTAGATCAGGGGTGGGGAGACATGGACAACGGGGAGGTGAGAGTGGCTGTGCATGTTCCTCGGAGGGCTTTGGTCGTGCTCTTTGGAGAAGCCCGGCATCGGTGGAAACATGCCGTCCACAGGAAAGACGTTCAAGAACGAAGAGTCTGTAGCACCTTCCGGGAGCTTTCTGAAGAGTTTTCGAAAGGAGGGAATCAGGAGAAGTTGGGCTCTGAGTTGTTGGATATAGCACTGAATTTTAATGGTGTGCCACTATAAAGTGTCTCTGCCTGCATAAGGAATGTATGATCAGTTTCTCTAATGTTTTTTTTTTTTTTAAACTTTCAACAAACACCTTTGTGCTTTGGAGTTTCATTTCTGACATTCTGTACATAATTCATCAAAGCTGCCATTTTTAAGATTGTTGTTGTCTTTTAAACTAAATACAAAATAAAACATTTAAGAAATATTAGTTTGTCTTTCACTTTGCCAAAAATTATCTGTCTGTTCGGTTCAATCATTATACTTAAGAAACAGCTAAAAAACTAAAGCTAGACACGCCTGGCACAACTTTGATAAAATAAATATATATATCAGTTTTTTTCCTCACCTTGTTTAGATAAAGGCGCTCGCTGTTAAACTATTGAAGAAATGCCACAATAAATATGGCGGAATAATGACGACGCAACACAACGCGGGTCAAAGTTCATGTGGATTTTCCCGGGAAAATAACAACATGCTGTTTTAACCACATGGCTGCACATTTTTACCTTTAATATTAACCGGGTCCGTGTGATCATCAGAAGAAACGTGAGTACATTATAATAATACGTATTCGGTTTGGTGATGCATGTATTTCACTGAACAAAACTAAAAGCAACCGTACGGGAAACGTGTTATTACACAAGTTAGAGACATGTTTGGTACTACATTATGTCCTTGATAACATTTTCAATCACTTTTTTATAAAAATGTAAGCAACATGTAAACATTTACCGTTTGCAGGGTGTAAACAGTAACGGTGCGTTTTACGTAAACAAAATATGGTTTAAAACGTTAACCCAAAACTTACTGGTACTGTTTTTAATCCTGCTCTAGGATTAAAATGTAATGTCCCTAAATGTTTCAGGTTTATTTGTCATGTGTTGCAGCTGTTTGAGTTTATCCGGTGATCAGACTCATCTCGGGTACAAAACAAACTGCGATGGTTCATGTCCTGCGTCATTACATAACAATACGAGTCTCAATGTGCTTCTGTCACCTAAACACCCAATAGTATGTTTAACTGTCTCTGAAACTAAAATCCCCCAGCGCACCTTTATAAAGACTGGAGCTCAACAACACTTGCACTGTTTGCAGCGATGGAGAAGATAACAGAGAAGATACTGCTGGAGAAAGGTTCTCCAAAGACCAACAGACTGGGTCAGATAAAGACCCTCAAGTAAGATTCATGTCTATAATGTATTTATAGTGCTTATTAATTTAAGGTACATTGTTGTGTTATGTTTTATTTGATTTAATGGAGTAGGTACTACAGTTGAGTAAATGTTACTACAGTGACCTTAGAAACAAATTTGTGATCTTATATAATGATA
The DNA here is from genome assembly GCA_036877545.1 of Yasuhikotakia modesta. NCBI lineage: Eukaryota > Metazoa > Chordata > Actinopteri > Cypriniformes > Botiidae > Yasuhikotakia > Yasuhikotakia modesta. Next base: position 44,795 of record JBAJNP010001988.1, on the reverse strand, counting down.
TATTGTCTCTATAGTCTCTCACGCATGAGTCTGAAGAGCGAAGATCTGCCGCTGCTGTCTAAACTTCACTGCCTGGAGCAGTTGGATTTGTCTGGAAACATGCTGCAGGAATTTCCCAAAGGTTTGTGTCTACCCTGCCTGAAGATCTTGGATTGTTCAAACAACGATATGGAAGATGTGGAGTCATTGAAAAGCTTGAGCAACTTGGAGGAACTAAGACTGGAAGACAACCTCTACCTCACAGTAAGAATAATTCTCAAATCCAAGCCTTAAAAACTGTATTTTCTTTTTTTTCTCAGGTCAACATGTTTTATTCACACCTGAAAAGTGAGAATAAGGTTTGTATTGTGATTGTACTGATTATGGATGTTTCTTTAGGTGAATGATGAACACAAAGTGATCTTTCTGTTGCCTAAGTTGAGGATATTTAATGGCAAGGATATCAGCTCTACAGCCCACCATATTCGACACGGCAGCACAGAAATTCTCAGGAAGAGGGTGAGAAACATTTTCTTCATATTTTACCTTTTACTTGATTGTTGTAAAGCAACTGTTTGAAATTGAGAGCTTTTGCCAAATATTTTGTTTTCACTTTTAGGTTTAAAATTTTTTTGAAGACCACTTAAAATCAGTCAAATTTTTAAGGTCATTTAAATGCATGTTTGCTTGTAAATGTTGACAAAATGATCATTTAGCATATAGGCATTTTATTTTTCATCTCATTTATCATTTGTTTTTTACATTCAGGTAATTGGTGTTTGGGAACGAAGCTATAATCTCCCAGATCCGGTTACACCATCAGGTCTGGTTGCCCTTGAGAAGAGCTTTGTTAAGGCTGTCGGCACCCAAGTAAAATATGGCCCCAGTTCTCTAAATGAGTACACAAAATGGAGGGTAAGTGGTCCTACATAAACTCACTTTCATGTTCAGTGATTTGTAGCACAAATGTCACATTCATGGTATATATAAATTTGCTTTAGCATTGGCGCATTTTAATTCATCTCCTTTTTTGCTTTTTAGGTTGAAAGGATTGCAAAAGACTATTTACAGTCACTGACTTGCAGTGAAGAAGACAGCGTCACAACTCCAACAAAGGAGAATGAGGTAAACTTATCTGACTTTAGGGACAACTTTAAGTGGGCCATTCCTTAGTTTTTTTTCCCCTATAAAGTGTAAATTCTGGCACTATTAAAGCACTGGCTCAACCAGTGGCATACATTTATGACAGGGTGGTTTGTTTAAATGCTTGTTTTTGATACCACTCAGGCTCTTGTTGAACGAAAGACGTGTGACGTTGGGGCGAATATTACCACAAGTCCTCAGAAGAGAACCAGAAACCGGACGGATGCCACAGCAGAAGCCAGTCCTCGAAAGTCAAGTCGCTTGTTAACTGCAGACGCTTCTGAGGCTAGTCCGAGAAAATCCTCTCGACTGCTGAGTTCTCCACAGAAAACTGAAACTAGATTCTCCAGCCCCAGAAAACATGCCGCAGCGACTAGTGAGGCCACTGTAGAAGGAAGTCCAAGAAAATCAAGACGCCTAGAAAATATTCCACAGAAACATGCTAGCAAAACTGAAAGTCCCCAAAAGACGGTAAAGTGTCTAGCAGTTTCAACTCCTATGTCAAGACTGCCTAAATGTGAGAGTCCGAGGAAAACGATTAAAGATCAGTCTACAGTTCCAAAGCTAAAACAGACAGCCACCGAAACACAAAACGGCACACCTCGAAAAACTGCTAAGCTCAAACTTCAAGTTTCTCAGGTAACAAAACATTTTTTGGCCTTTAATACACGTCTGATCCAGGTTTTAGCAGCTTTTTTTGTTTTGTAATGTTATTGTGATTGATTATTTGCTGTGATTGGCTGTATTTGCATATGTATTGTCACAATAATTCTGTTGTGGCTGGTGTAGTGTAGACGACTCACTCTTGATTGCTCATCACACAGTCATTAGCGCATCATTAACAGGCGTCTCTCCCCTGTGGTTGTAGGAGCCGGTGAGTCTGCAGCCCTTGCATGTCCTGCAGTGTCACAGTCGGCAGGACAGTCCTGAGGACTTTGACACTCAGCTTTGGGCCTGTGCGTTTGAGCCTTCGCAGGACTCCGGCGGTGGTGAGCTCAAATCATGGATTTAAATAAAATCAGTAATGTGCTTGATGTATTTTTAAGATCATATTTGTTGCTTTAACGTCTGGTTAGATCTGAGCTCTCGGACAGTTGCCACATGTGGAGGGGAAACTTTGTGCATGATTGACTGTGAGTCAGGGCATGTGCTGAAGAAATACAAGGTTCCTGGTGAGGTGAGTGTCCACCAGCTTTGTATTCTGTGCAATGCCATTTCCAAAGGGGTTCTGTGCAAAGGGGTTTCACAGTGAGGTTTGTTGATTTAGCCCCAAGCAATTCACAATTAAGGATGTGAGTTATTATACATTTGTGAGTTAACTTTTCACGTGACAACTTTATTTCCAACTTGATGAGTAGAAGTCATTTCAACTGCAGTTTCAATTTTTCCTTGACTTTATTTATTTAAAAACTTAAGACACTTTTACAGAAAAGTGGAGCTTTATAGATTTTTGTTCTAGGTTAAAATGCAATTTATTACTATGAAGGTTTGTTAAAATCTTTGACTTGCATCCAGTGCTTTGTTAATTATTCCTGTATTTTTGCACAGGAGTTCTTTTCACTGGCCTGGACCACGATGCTGATGTCCCGGACGGGTGGTGCCGCTCGCCCCTGCAACATCTTGGCTGCTGGGGGTAAGAGGGGCATCATCAAGCTCATCCATCCCAGAGTCAACTTGGCATTTGGAGAGTTTCGCGCTAGTCGACGGGCCGTTTCCATTGTGCGCTTCAGTCCCCACAGTGCCAGCTTTCTCTTCAGTGAGTAAAAACACGTCAATATGGTCATAATGAGATGATAAAGGAATGAAACATTGTTTAATGTAAACATTATAAACATATTTCAGCTGTTTAATAACAAACACTTATTTTGATGTTAAGCTGGGACGTATGAAAATAAAATCATTTTGTGGGACATCAGTGGACTGGATCGTGACTATAACATCAAAATTAGGTGAATTATTATTTCATTATTTAAACGTTGTTTATATAACTTTGGCATTACATTACAAGTTTTTGACATTTCCTAAAACATGCTATACATATATACAGAAAGCCAACTGAAGTTTCCTGTTGTGTTGTAACTGTTTTTGTCCCAAATGATTTTCCACAGTAAGCTGATAGTGCTGGAGACTGGCTCCACCCCTCTGCACCTCGCCCTGCCCCCCTCAGCTCCAGACACTCAGCTCCTCTCCGCCTGTGATGACGGACTCTACAGCTTTGACATCCAGATCAGCAAAAACACACAGAAGAGGTTTGTGAATATAGATGTTGTCGCTGTTCCTCTGATTCTACTGTGTTTAGTAGTTAGACTAAATATGGCTTGTGTTTCAGAAATGAAGAAATGGAGATTGTGTTTCCAGTTTACAAGAAAAATGACACTAAAAACAACTACCGTACTATTGACGGACTGAGCTTCCTGTCAGACGATGTAGTGGGTGAGTAAATACGTATAATTCATGACAGTTTTGTATTGATATTGTAATTTTTCCATTTAAAGTTTTACTTTTAGTATTTTTAACATAAGGTCATGTTCCATTTAAAACTAAAAGAACCAATGGTGTCTGATGTTATTGACATCCAGTCTGCACCATGATCACCAGTCTCCAGCCAGTGGTTACCATGGGCAATATAAACTTTTGTTGAAAAATATTTCTTAAAATAAATTGTTGCATACAGAAATATCAAGGCCTGTCTCACTGTCAGTAACAATATCTGTAGCCCCCCTCACTCACTGATTTCCCCCAAATATCTAATTTTTTAATTTTAATTATTAAAATATTTTGAGGCCAAATAAACACTGGCCTATGTAAGTCTATTGAAGCTGGTAATGATGGATATAATCTCTCCTCCCAGCCTCTAAGAGCCACATGCAGGGATCAATCTACCTGTGGAGCTGGAGCGCTACACGGGCGTCATGGAAGGGCAAAAAGAAAGAGGTGACAGCGGTTATATTGACAGAGCTGCAGTGGTCCAGCACTGATATCCCATACCTGTCATTGGGCACCTGTCCAGGTATGTGTGTATATGTGGTGACATTTGTGCATGTCTGGACAATACTGCCCATTAATGTACCAATCACTGGTTAGAACAACTGTAATGACAAAAGTGATGTAATTGTTATCTCGTAGGTTATGGATATGTGGTGTGTGGTGATGAGAAAGGAAATCTATGGATGTATCATATCACAAACACCATGATGGAGAATTTCAAGAGTGGAAAAACGATCTCAGCCACAGAGGTAGGTTCAACATTGTTGGGTTGGGCATACAGACAATCTTTTAGCAGAAGAGAGTTAAACATGGAGGAGAGGTTATTGTTTGTCCAACACACAACTTCAGAGCTGAAATTTTGTCTTTCAGATGCTTGAGTGGCCATCACCGGTTAGAGCTGGGAAAGGCCCAGTCGATGGTCCGACTATCAACAGCGTTGCCATGGATCCTGATCTCCGTTACTTGGTTGCTCTTACTGACAAGAACATGGCAGTGGTTTGGAAAAGCGGGAACCACTGAAAACAAGGAAACAGGAAAAGATTCTTTTTACCAGAATAGACTACCAGAATAGCGTTTGTGACTTTCATGAACTGCTGTTTAATGGAGAAAGCAAAGTGTTACTTTTATCATATTTACCAGTTTAAATATTGTCTCAAAGAGACAGAAAAAATTTAGTCAATACGTAACTTTGCTTATGTTTTACTCTTATTTCTTTATTTGCAAACTGTCTTTTAATTTTCTTTTAATATGTTTTTAGTTTCTTGTTAAAAACTGTCTTCAAAAAAAGATCCATTGCAGAGAAAAGATTGTCAAAAATGTATATAGTTACTATATACAATAATGACTGATTTGTATTATGCTTCAATAAATAAACTGGTTTCATACACCAGTTGGATACTGATAATTTGGTGTGTACCTGATTTAACGCGTCAGAAGATGTTTTAGGGTGGCAATATTAGGTCTATTATTTAGGCATATGAGGTGGCACAGCCCTAAAATTTAGTTCTGGGTTCTGTGAGTTTAGTTATTGCCCCAGTTATTTACATTAGGATTAGTTCATAATGGACAAATTTATAATATATTATAATAGCATATTATTTCATGAGAACTAAAAGCCTGTCCTCTGATATTCAACATGTTTTACAATAAAGATTGTTAAGAATGTAGATTTATACTGTGATTATAGAGTAGAAAATGTTGAGACAGGAATTGTGTAAACCTCAAGAAACTTTAAGCTTCAGTCTTGAGGCATTCTGAGTTCATGTTTTTATACTTGAGCATTAAACCAAATTAGAAATCAGTTTTAATGTTTAATTTGCAGTTGCAATAAAATGTTTTGAAACTGAAATTACCTGTATTCAAAAAGAGACTGTGAKAWTTTGGCASACATATTGTTGAAAACATTTAATATTACTYTCATCTTGAGAAATGAGGCCTGGCAGACTGGTTTTGAATGCCTACAGAATTTATTAATTTATTATTTAATGACAAATGTTAATCGAGTGCTTGGATTCATAAGGAATGTTAAGCAGTGAACATCGAACATGTTTTAAAATGCTTATCAGCTCTTTCTCACTCTTTCATCCTAACTGATCAACTGAGGCAGTTTCCACAGGCCTTTCTGTGATTAGGAGTGATAAATAAATATGAGGAAATGAAAATATTTTCCCACGGCTTTATCAGAGACCGTTTAGATAAGTTTCCTTATCACAAAATAACTGATGCAGTTGGAATTAGCAGCTTTACTGTTTTTGAATAAGTGAGTCAACATGAACATGAACACATGAGCAAACAAATAAAGCTTTGTCTCAGTTCATTCATAATTAGTACAGATCCCATTGTCAATAATAACATTCAAATACTCTTTTACACTTTTTGACCTGCTATTAAGCAATGTTTTACACTTGTAATTCTGAAAAGGTATTAGCACAGATGTTAACCCTGGAATTCAAATCCTTGTCCTGCTTTTATTGTGTTAACCTTAAATAAAGAATGATAAAATATAGTGTAAAACAATGCAGTACAACAGCAGGATGTTTAGCACAGATAACCAATCATAATCTGCCTTAATGCCTACAAACCTGCCCAAAACACAATCACATTCCATCAATAAAAGAGATTCAATCACAACAACTCATCTTTTTTCTTTTTATGTCTTCAGGTCTCCAACTCCACCAATAAATGAAAAAAAACTTGCTTGTTCTTTACCTCATTAAACCACAGAAGAAAAGCCACTTTTACTTGTAACATATATACTTGTAACATTTCTCAGGTAAGCTCTTTTAGGTACAAGATAAGGGGAGTGGGTAGCACATTATGAGGCATTGTTTTACTGAATCATTCAGTATCTGCATCAGGAATTTAATAAAATGACCGATTATTGCCCTTTTGTCTTTGTTCCTATTAGAATTTATGGACAAATCCTCCTACACTCTGGACCTCAAATACTTTGCCATGCAGTTACCAGCCTAGACTGGCAGACATGAAAGAGCCTCTTTGTGAGGTGGTGAGTCACGTCCTACTGCATCAACAGCAGAGACAACAGCAGAGACAATACTTCATTGTGACTGTTTATTTTAATGAGAAACGTTTAGATAACAATGTTTTAGAAGTTGCCACATCTGCCGCCTCAACTAACTACTTGTTCCTATGTCTCTGCAGCAAAATAACTTAGACCTGCTAGTATAATAAATTGCCCCTTGCGGCATAATAATACTGAGCAGTGGAAGATACATTTAGCAAAAGCACAATGGTCCGCACATTAAACATCATTGCAAAATTGAAAATCTAGCAACTTTACTTCTTCTGGGGCCCAGAATTGGTGGCCTTGTCATCGAGAGTGATGGAAATGGTGCGCTGGGAGGCGTCCGACTGTTTGCGTGGTGCCGTCACAGTCAGAACACCATCAGAAGACAAGGAGGAAGTGACCGAGGCCGGATCCACACCCGCAGGAACGCGGTACTTTCTCAGAAACTCTCTGGAGACTAAACCATGATTGTCCTGCGAGAAAAGAAATGTATGATGTTTATCAGAGAATAACACACAAACACTTCACTAAACACCATGTGGACCACATTTATTGTTTTGGTAATAACATGAAAATCTAAAACAATAAGACAGCAGAGAGAAAATACTGGGTTGCAGAATGTATTGCTCAAATACTTACCTGACGATCCTCATGTTTAGCATGAATTTCAATGAAATCTCCGTTGATTTTTACAGACAGTTCCTCTGGTGTGAAGTGTTTGACATCCAGATTTACTGAGAAACGATCCTTATCCATCTTCATCTAGAAAACAGTTAGATGTATAAACTTCATATTTTGTGCTGTGATTACTAGCTTAATCTTTAAACTAGTTTACAACAAAATAAACTAAAATAAGCTTCATTCTCTTTATGCATAACATGATTTCTTTTTAGGTGAAAAATGACTGCATACCAACATTAAATTACATTATTTGAATGTTTTTATCCCCCTTTAATGAGGAAACACTAGCTGTTTAAGTTTGGGCTTTTAAAGATACATTGCTAAGCAAAAATAATCAAAGTTCTATCATAGAAGAAATACTTTAATTGTTTATCCAATAGGATCATTGTTTATAATGAACCGTAAACTATTGTTGTTGCCATTACTAAAACAAACAGTTGCAATAACCTCTACATAATGTTTCTCTGAGTAAAAAGCAAAACTTGGACAGCAAGCAATTACTGAAAGTAACAGAGGTTCATTTGCTAAAATAAGCTCATAATCCTCATAAGCTTCATTCTGCATTATAAAGATCCACTTTACACAGAAATTCTACATATTCCTGGTTTTATTCTGGTTTACTAAAAAGAATGATAAAGTGAACAAAAGGCTCAGTGCTTCAGTACAGCTGACAGCTCACCTCAGAGACGCCACTCTCCATCCAGCTCGGCCAACGCAGGATGGAAGGTCGCTGGTAATACAGCGAGGGAATCATCTCACTCTCAGAGATGGGTTCCCCAAAGTGCTGGTCAAAGATCCGGCCTGGGAAGATGGATGACCAGAAGGAGCGGCGGAACCAGGGATACTGGATAGCGATGTCCATTCTGTCTCTGGGCCCTTACAGAACTGTGTCCTCGCCAAAAACCTGCTGCCTCTTCTGCCTGCGCACTTAAATACACCAACAGCTCTGGCAGACCAGCCAGCTGTGGATCTTTCCGGAATAATGATGTAAACTGTTTGCTTGCCTTTCTTTCACATGGTCCCTCCCACTGTCATCCACTTGCTACCCTGTGCCCACTTCCAACTATCATTCTCTGTATTTATGGGAGCTAATAAGATTTTAACTTCTTCAATACCAACAGGATTATAAATCAAGCTCCCAATAGTGCTGATAGTCTCATGTGCTCATGGCACTGGAATCTCTGCTGTCTGGACCGGTAGATTGGAAAAAGTCTCTTGCTTGGCATTTTGGTGCATCCAACTAGTTCATTTAATGCCAGCAAAGATTAGGATGCTCATGTCCTGATGTGTCAGTGCACTACAGAGGTTTTGTCTATAAGCCCTAGTTTATTCTAAAGATTATGGGAATGCAGCTGAGATCACTGTGCCAGGCTAAGCACCATACAGAGGCAATCCCTATCAACATTTACAGGCTTACCAAAACTGGCACACTGATTTTTTGGTGGGGTAAGCGATCTTAGATCCTGTGCTGTCATTGAATTTTCCCAACAAAGAATGGCCTTGTCTCGGATGTGGCTAGACCCTATGGCCCAATGATTTTAAAGTATCTATGCCAGTACTAATTAACTGGTGACCCCAAAATGATCTTTGGTTGTTCTTTTAAATCTAAACCCCCTACAGTCTAATACCAAGGTGGTCTCTGTAAGCAAAACAGGAACTAAAAGTTTAGACAGCTTAGATGTGGAGCAATATTTTTTGGGGTGCCCAAAATAAATACAATGCTATTAGACTTAAGAAGGGAAAAGCTAGACATGATGTGTTGGAGAAGTGAAAATAATCATTGCACACATACAGTTTTAAAAGATTGTTGGGAATGTTTTTGGAGGAAATAGCTTTGAGTGGAATTATGAGAATTGGATCACGGATTGTGGTATGAAGAATGAAATAATAATGAAATGATTAGAACTGCACAGAAGACCCTTTTTAATTCATACAGTAAACATCTTTAGGTTAAGAATGGGACACAGGATTAAATTTAGCACTCTGTGGAATGGAAACCATGAAAACGCATTTGTATTGTGTGTGCTGTTTTAGAAACGTGTTTTTAATGTAGCATCCATAGTGAACGGATGATGTGTGTCTCTTGGAGAAAAGGTCTGAAAGATTTTAGAATATATAGGGCAGTATTAACCTTTAAAACATATACAGAGCTAAAACACCTCCAGCTGTTGTGCATGAAACTTGGTGCTTTTTACTATCTTGGAAGTTGACGAGCCCAGTGTGGAGGTTACGAGCACGGCAGGGTAACAGTAGGTGGCGGAAACAGACGGAGCGGCTATTAACGAGACGAAGAAGAAGAGCTGACCTTCAACATGGCTGACTGCGATCGCTTCCGGGTCACGCGCTGGAGGACGGAGAAGCGAGGAAGCATCAGTTTGAATATTGAGGAGTAACTCAGATAAACTGTAACACCTGAACTCACTCGTCGGATTTATATGAATCTGATGTGTAAATTAGAGGGATGGATCTCCGGCTGTTAATGATATAGCGACGCGCTCCTATCGCCGGAGGTCCAGTTTCCACTGGCTGACAGTTGTAAACGAAGCCACCGAGGTACAGCAGTTTTAAACATTTCTGAAATCCTTGTAAATGTGTTGACATCCGGCTTGTGTGTCTTTAAAAGAATAACATGCACCAGGGAACCTGAGGAGTTTTTCAGGAGTTCCATCAAGTTGATGCAGAAATTAGTTCTGAAACAAGTAACGGAATAAAGCCCGTGTTTGTTTCATTGGTATCATATCTGCGTATACATATCTGTTGGTTTCATTTACATGCTTTTTCCAAACCTTTTGCTAATGTCTTAAGACTTGCCAAATGTGGTGTTAAATGTTTGTGCCCGAAAGCCTCTTAATAATTCGGTTTATAATGTGAACTGGGCTGTTATGCGATTTACTGTCAATAAAAGCATCACATAGTTTTTTATTATTATAGTACAACAACTAACAGCGATTTTCTGTATTTACTGATCACTAGAGCATATAAAGAAATATAGTTTTTTAAAGGTTTCTTAGTTTCTTTAAAAAATGTGCTGCAACTGTGATGTGAGCCGTATTAAAACAAAGAGGAAGCGCATTGTCTTGGCATTTGTTATCGATGTAAATACAAGCATAAAGTTAAATGCTGACCATTAAGTACCATGAGATTACTGTAAATACCATGGTACATTAGACTATTCAGTTATTCAGTACTGAATAGAGTGTATAATGGAGTATATACAAATATATTCTGACACTTTTACTTCAACATGATAAATTTATGGTTATATTTGGCTAGTTTATGTGGACTGTTATCTAATTTCTTTTATGTGATCAGTCTTTCAAATGTTGTCCGATTCTTAGGCTGACCAGAAAGGAGCAGAGCCGATGCCTGCGTCTTCTGCTGGTCCATGCCAGCATTCCTCTCAGTCCTCACTGTACCAGGAGCAGCTGAACACAGGATGCAGAGATGGGATTGAATCTGGTGACAGAGAGCTGTCTGTGAGCTGTCTGCCCACAGTCTGTGAGAAAGGTATGAGAGCAGTACATTCAATCTGAAGAGTCACACAGACTGTAGTCCTATGAGACTTTAGAGTCAGTCTTAATTCAGTTTCCATATGTGTATGTTTGCACTAAGGAAAGTTTTATTCTTTCTTTGCAAAACCTGTGTATTGCTCACTCAATAAGTTTACATGAACGGCTTTTACATGTTATAAAACATTATTATTATTAACATTATTAACATCACTTCGTCATTATGTCCGCATGTCATGCTGTCCAACTTTCCTTACAGAAATTCACCTACCAAACATACTTTTCATTATTGTTACCTTATTCAGCTTAGGTGTGTTTGTCATCCTACAAACATACTGTTGCTTATATGACAAAGAATTCTGTAAAAATAAAAAAAAACTAAAAACTAAAACGCTCTTATTGGTTGTCTCACAGCTCATGACTAGTCATTTTGTGTGTCTTGACGAAACAAATCATAAGACAACTAATGAGATGTTGCGCTAGTCGCTATATTTAAATTCAATGTCGCTATATTTAAATCCAATCAGTTGTCAACCTAAGAAGCTTTTTAAACACTATTGTAGGAATTTCCTTCCGTGTACAGATTAGAGTGAATGCTGCAGATGTGTTGTGGAAGAACTGGTTCCGAAACTAATACATTGTGACTTGATTTGTATTTATCAAACACTTCTTATAAGGATCAACTGTAATGTTTTCATTTTATTTTCAGAGGGCAAGTTAAGGGATCCACGACCATGGACGTCTGGTGCCTTGAGTTCTGCTCCTCCATCTGGCTCCTCAGCAGAGCAAATTGGGGTTCTTCAGCAATTTCTTGTGTCCCATCAGACAGAGATGAAGTGTTTGCTGACAGATACCCTCGGCTCTCTGACTCAGCGTCTTGAGGCCATGGAGAAGAGAATGGATCTGCTGTGTTCACACAGCAGCGCACACAGCCGCAGTTTAGCCCAGCTTCACAGTAAAGTTGGCCAGCTGGGAAGGGACTTGTCATCTGGCTTTCCGAAAATTCCAAGTGTTTCACCTGAATGCAGTCTTGGTAAATTTCCATGTTAGCAGAAAAACAATTTCATATATTTATGCAAACTTAATTTTTTATGTTGGTTAACCTCAATTTCTCTTTGCCTGTAGGTGAGGATCCAAAACTGCTGAAAGACAAAGAAGTCACCTCAAACATCACTTACTCTAGGCCCCATTCTCATGGGACAGTGTCCCCAGAACCCAAAACAGACCGTGTGGGTACATGGCTAATGTCAGCTCCTACCCAAACCAGTCCTGTCCATAAGCCTGGGGAACCAAGCTGTCCAAAACAATGTGAGAACTGCAGCGACTCCGATTCCTTATTTGGAATAATGAAGACTTGCCCGTCAGAACAGATTGAAAATTGTTTACAGAGTAACTACTCACCTGTTTCAGACTTTGAAGATCTGGAAATGGAACTAGCAATGGAGAAAGACAGAGTCGCATTAAACTTATTGGTTGATCCTGTTCTGAATGACAACCAGGAACTACATCATAAACAAGAAGTAAAATCCACAGATAATGTGGGCAATGATGAATCCTGTCAGGAAGATGTTACTCCTAACCAGTGTTTACATTCTGGACACCTCCAGGTGCCTTCCACTAGTGCTCAATTTCTCAAATACTCAGTTCCTAATGGCTTTAAGTCAAATGGAAATATGGACCCTCTCTATTCATTTTCAAAAGTAGCAACATCAAAGGCCTGTGACGAATCAAATCCCAGTAAAAACAAAGATAACAATAGTCAGCAACAACCCTTTAGTCAGATTGCCATCTCTCTTCCTTCAAAACTGCTTGGAGCACAATCCTACCATTCAGTTCAGTTAGCTGATTTTAACACTTGTAGTAAACCAGGAAGAGGATGCAGGGAAAAGGAGAGAAGGAAATTGGCCATAAACAATGCAAGTGTTTTTACTACCTCATCAAATAAAACTACAGCAGTCTTAGAGAGCACCGCAACTGTTAGAGAAGCAGGTGGAATGGCAGGAGAAAATGGTGGAGTTTTCTCACAAAAGGTTGATGGTAAGGGACAAAAAACTGAGGAGGCTGTTGATTGGCAGGTTTCACATGCTAAGGACAGCCCATTAAAGCAGCGCACTTCTCAAGGGTCACCGGACCTTCCATACTGTGACAAAGCTTTATCAAGCCAGTTGGTCAAACGTGCAGGTGACCAAAGGTCAGTGGGTTCATTTTTGACACTTCATCAAACGCACTCTAACTTCCCATTCTCTGCCCCAAGAAATGGTTCCTCCAAACCACTCAGTGAAGACTTTAAGTCTAACCATGACACTGACAAACGGTTTAATCAGCTGTCTGAAACTGCCCACCGCTTAACGTCCAGCAACTGTTCCACAAATGACTTTGTCCTGCAAGGCAAGTGGACTGGCTTTAGAAGAAATGTATCTAAGGTCAAACACTACAGCGGTAAGAACCATCGTCTTACTGAATTTTACTCGTATAAAGTCGGTGAAACTCATTCTTCATCGTTTCATGAGCTGGAAGGAGAGACTCATAAACAATGTCAGATGGTTCCTGAGAACTCAACAGTCCCCCTCTCTCCTCAGTTAGCAGGAACAGTAGCTTGTTCTTCTCTTGCCACACATTTCAGTCCTCCTCTTCAAGACTCTGGGCATTGTTCTAGCTTATCAGAGCTATCCTTGCCCACTACTTTACCTGTGTCTGCTCTAACCAAAGGCAGCTTCTCTAGGGCAGGCGTTGGTACTGTCCTGGCTTTATCTTCTCCAATGTCCTTCCGACTGTGGTTTCAACACAGGCGGCTAAACCTTCCCTTGATCCAGTTGTCATGTCCTGGTGTCCATAGGGTTATGAGTCGGATTTTGGGGCAGTGCAAGTTCCATCCTTTTCGACCTCTGGTTGACTGCACAGCTCCACCAGGTCTCGACAACGATCACCAGTAAGTTAAAACTGTGTTCTGTATGCTCAATAAATGCTCACATTGAATTGACCAATTATTGCTGCCATGCTACTTGCAGTTCAGTGTGTTTTGATCTACATTTTTTCATTGAAAGCTATACACTACAATCCAGTCAAGAAGCTACAAGCAACAGGAGAAGAGCTTCAGCTAGGTGGGCATAATCCCCTGCAGCACATGAGTTCATATCTCAAGGACCCCCTGCCATAACTCTTTGGTTACAGTCTTTGCTTGCAGTATTTACATGTAAACCATGTATGGTAACATTTTGCATGTCATAGAGATTGTGGTAAAAACATTATTTGTCACACAGACTGAGGACTGTATATAAACGTAATAAGAAAATTAAAACAAACGTATAGTTGTCTATAGGAGAATGTATTTACCTTCAAGATAAAGGAAAGAATGATGTTTACTGAAACGCAAAGACGGATTATGCTGCTTAACATCTTTGCAGTGGACATTATGTGCAAAACATTAAACACATTATGTATTTCTGCAGTTCTGTTTGGTGCTGCTAGTGGCAAAGAAAGACTTTAAAGTGTTTAACAAATCTGCAGTTTTATAACCTGCCTGTTTCTGCATTCCTGTTTATTCTTTTCATGCATATAGGAGAGCCATCTCCTTTTCCTCAGCATGTCTCCTGTCAAAAACCCGTCTCTCACCAGAAAGGGGTGCGGATCACTCCTCACGCCACAGCACCAGCCCCAAAACTGTGCAACCGGAAGGATCCTCAAATGAATCTGTCCACAGTTTTGCTGCTGTCAGTGCAAATGTTAATTATCCTGGTTTGCACAGTAGAGCAACATCCAGAGAAATCAATCAGGTATATTTACATATTTTTATTCAGGATTTAAACAGAATTTTTTATGGTGGTCAGATTTTATGTGCTATGGGAATTTGGAATAGCAGAAATCTGTTTTATTCCATTCTTGCAAAATAATCCCACCCTCAGCATGAGACATGTAATCAACAGAAGAGATTTTTACTGTTTTAAAGCGGGAATAGAGGTTATTGTTTTTGAAGATTACATGGGAACATGCCTAAAAAAGGCAAGAACATTTGTGATAAACACTGCGCTGTTTAATTAAAAGAATAACACTGATTTCATGTTAATGTTGTTGTAGGTGGGACTCTATAATGCTGATAGCAGCACTCAGGCAGGCCATCGTTCCAAAAAGGTCTCCCAAATTCGAATTCGCAAAATGGTTCCCAAACCAGATAACAATCTTACTCCAATGGGACTCCCCAAACCAAAGAGGTGAGAAATCTTTAGACTTTACAGTAGATGTTGCTGTAGTACCTTGTAGGGTCCTAAAAACCAAATTGCAGTACTTGATACCATTCATTTGTGCAAATTAATGACACATTAATGGTATTTTGTTTTGCCTGTTTTACATTTGGAAATCATCTGTGTTTATATAACTTATCTGATGTAATATTTGATGTGATTGTTGACATAAATTTGTTTATCAACTTTTGGTATCTCTAGTATGTAAAATGATCTCACCATGATACCTTTGTGTTCCATAAGGTTAAAGAAAAAGGAATTCAGCTTAGAGGAAATTTACACCAACAAGAATTACAAGTCTCCAACCCCAAACAGGTTTGTGCGTACAACTTATTTATTTTGATACTTTTGCCTGTAAATTGACCATTAAGTTATTTTACACAGAAGCCTGGAGACCATATTTGAAGAACCAAAAGAAAAGAACGGCGCTCTGGTGTGCATCGGCAATCAGAAACGGAAGCGAGTTCTAGATTTCCCTGATTTTACGTTGCCGCGGAAACGCAAGGCTAAGATGAGCCTCGGACCCGTGCGGGTGAAGGGGATGCGGGGTAGAGCTCGCAGGGGCCGACACGATGACGCCGATCTTGATGTAATGCTTATTGAGAGACTCACAGAACTGGAAGACTTTCTCACACGTCAGGAACTGGAGTGTTAATCCATTTTACATACATGTACAATATGCTCCTGATTCTGTGATCTTATTAAGTCTTGGTTTTATTTTGTGAAACATCTTCTTGCCTAAACAAGCAAAGAATTTAAGCGTCAAACTTCATTGTTCGGTTTAGAACGATGAGCAATAGCTGGAATTATTAGAGTAAATATATATAAGTAAGACAAAGTTTATAAAGTGTGCTGACCCAAGACGTTTGACCACTGTGTGTGTAAATAAGACAGAAGCACATTATAGTTATGTAGCTGAGCACTTTGTTTCCTCACAATGTGATTGTTGCGGTCCTGCAAAATGTCTATTGAGTTTATCACGACTGACAAACATGTTCCTAAGCATTATTTTCCAGCAAAAACGAGGCTGTTTCTCAACACAGACTTCAGTGCTGATGTTTATTATAGTGGTTTATTTCCCTTTTGATCTCAGCGTTTATCCTGGACTACATATGATCAGGTTGGCAGGTTGAATTGTTTAATTACCAGTTTTATCATGTACATCAAATCAGCATTACTGACTGTTACCTGCTATGTTTTTTTTTTATAATACGAAATTATTTGCTGGACAGGGCTGCAAAATAGCTTAAATTTTATTTTTTTTTATAATTTAAGACACCATGCAGTGTTTTCATAACTACATCCCTGTAAATTGGTTTAAGGTTTTTAATATTTTACCTTACAAGTGTAACATTTGTGTGTGTTTTGTTTTTTTTGCATGGCTGTCATAAAAAGAAAATTCATATTTCATGTTTTTTCTCCTAATGTTTCAGCCTTAAAATCCTACATTTTTAAATTTAATCACTCTGGCTGTTATAAACTGCTTTGTTGTTGGACAAACTTGCTTTAGTAGCGTTAAGGTATTAAATCTCATTAAAATGCCACAGTTTTTGCACAAGACGAACATTTTGGGTTGTCTGAAGAAAACCATTTAGCTTTCAATGCTACTCAGGTGGATGATTTTGTGTGTGACAAACTTCATTCTAAAAGTTATTCAAAGTAAGATTCAAAGGTTTTGATGCCTAACCAATGTTTGCAGTGAATCTGCTTATAGGCTTAATATTTGCCTGACATTAGTGGTGCACCATATTTTTTTATTCAGCTCATAAAGTCATAAACTGGCCAGATTTGTTTTGTGGCGTGTCATTTTATTCAAGTTTTTAAGGAAAGCTTTTACAGTCAATGTACAAATTGACCTACATAGCTTAGCATCAATTATCTGCACTTACAGATGAATGTCTTTACCTGAAGAGCATCTCTGTGCTAGTAGCACAAATGTGATTTCAACAGTATTATTTAGACATTTATTGTCTTTCTTTGTGTTAAAACCATAAGGATTTAATTTTATTACATGGTGCCCGTCTACCAGAAGACATCTATAGCAACTTTGACTAGAAAACTTATTTTTCTTTTTGTTTGGTGGATAAGTGTTAAAGTTAGCAGTTTGAACAGTCTGTGGATGAGCTTTAATCTGTTGGAGTTTTGGGCTAGTTATTTTTCTCTTGGTGTTTTTATTATATGTCATTTCAGTTTGTAGAAAATGATTATGAGATCAGAAAACAACCGTCTGAATGGCAGTTGCTGAATTATTATTCAGTTGAGAACTGAATGTAAGGGGGGATGGGAGCAGAGATGGTATTCAGGATCTACTGAGTACATGCTGGTAGGATTGTCAGTTTTAAACTCCTCCCACTCCCCCTCCTTTTGAAATCGACGCCTTCCCAGCAGCACCGGGACATGAATTCAGCAGAGGCTTAGAGGAGAAGGTGGACTCATCCATCAGCCAGCCAATCACAGTTGAGCAGTCCACACGTGATGATTGGTGGGGGGTTGCTGGTCTTTGAGATTTGCAGCAGAAAAGCACCGGAGCAGATGCAGGAAGGAAGCACCAGTGAGGGCTAAAGCTTGATGTGTGCTAATCCCTCCACAGTGATCATGTGTCAGCGAAGTGTGAGGCAGCAGCAGGGGCAGCTGCGCAGCATTGCGGTGAAATGGTGAGATGCTGCAGGTCTTTGCATAGCTCTCCTTCTTGCTACAATCTCCACAGAGTCAGGGGTCATGTGAGGCGATTCAGGAGGGAGCCTGCAAACGGCACCAACAGCAGCGGCACGGGAGGCCCTGGAGCCCCGGGGGGCCCTTCTCAGCTCTGCCACCATAGCCGATTCAGGTACCGGCAGAAGGGGAGTGTGTGGTGATAGGATGTAGTTCAGGCAGTGAGTGGATGAGTGGATGACAGGTGAATTTTCCTGTGGTGAAGCAATGGAGACCACACAGGAGATAGGTTAGATTTAGAACAGTTGCTGGTAGTGCTCTCAAAGAGCACAATTGAGGGATTAGCAAGACTAAAAACTGGGCAAGGAAGAAAGCGAATGCAGATTACTAAAACCTTGCATGAACTCTGGAGAGATTTGTTTGAAATGATTGGATATTTTCTCCACTCAGCTGAGAGCTTTGAGTGATGGGATATGGCTCCCTGTCGTTGTCCCACACAGCTTTGCGACTCTAACTGCAGTGCAACGTTTCGTTTTCTTAGGGCACTATTGCAAGTGGGCCAGTTTGAATGTAGTTATTTCAGTTGCCTTTTGTCCACAACAGACAGTTGACCTGTCAGCCTCAGTTCTGCCTGAAGCAGATGCTGTTCCTCTTGAGAAAGAGACAAATAGCTAATGCTAAGAAAGACTCATATTCTCTCAGAAACGAGTCAGTGACTCAATCATTGATTTCAATGAAGAATCAAGGAGGGAGGGAGAAGATGTGTGAGAAATTAAAAAGAAAAGATTAGTTAATAATAGGGAGTCTGAGTCCATAGGTTTTTACTGGCTGTTATTGTCTTCACTCAAACATCCTCCAGAGTCTGTGTGGACTGTCAGACTCTATTCATTTGTACTGAACAGGTTAGCAAGTGGTGCAAAAGCTCTAAATTGTATTGAGTTAGTTGTTGTTACAAGTGGTTTAAACATTGCAATGGTCGTTTGGGTTGTTGCATAGACAAAGGTGGTTACTGCCCCAAGTTTCTGCAGTTATATTTAGTAATATATAGTCTTTAGGTAGTAAATTGGTTTTCTTCTTCAAAATGTTTGCTTGGTGTAAAGTGCTCTAAATATTCTTTGTAATAGTAATGAAAAAATGTAATAATATTTGTAATGTAACAATTTTGCAAATTTTTGTTCTGTTAAGTGTGTGTATTTACAGCAATAGCAATAAATATTTATACTTGTTCTGGGAGAGCTCCAGTCATGAGATACTGGTACGATGATGCATGACTGATCAATGTACTTCAATATTATGGTGATAAATGTTGCCTCAGCTACTGAAACATCAAAAGATGTTTCTCCCACTATGATGTTCTGGCCTGACATTCATGCATGTTCCCATAGTTTGTATCTTTAATACACTGTGCAGTGGTTTGAGGCAATTGTTTTGTTAAATGCATTGCAACAGATGTTTTCATAAAATTGCTGCTAGTATATTTTAAATGTGTCCAAGTCAAGATTTTTTCTTCTTACAATGGCCTTTGTTAGAATACCTGACAAAGTTGTGTAATTGCGTGTTATACATCTATGGCTTAGCTTCACTCTCCACAGGTCAGGTTTCATCCTGATTAAGGTGGACACAGTATTATTTTCTATAGATAGACCTTCACAGCTGCAACCCTGGGCAGTTTCCTTCAACCCCGGTGCTGCTGTGTCATCACTTTCACAGCCAAATATGACCCAGTTTACTGACACACTAAAGCTAATCTCACTTTAGCCAGACGCACTAGCTCTAAGTGTCATTCTCAACAAAAAGTGCTCCGTTTATAAATACAGTCAAACTA
Source organism: Yasuhikotakia modesta (assembly GCA_036877545.1). Classification (NCBI taxonomy): domain Eukaryota; kingdom Metazoa; phylum Chordata; class Actinopteri; order Cypriniformes; family Botiidae; genus Yasuhikotakia; species Yasuhikotakia modesta. Next base: position 25,253 of record JBAJNP010001988.1, on the reverse strand, counting down.
GGTGACGCGTCAATCAACGGGGCCAGAATAGAGGTGCAACATTTTTTGCATCTGTTCCAGTCGCCTAAGCAGAGCAGTTGTTTTGATCCTGAATGCTGCCAGCCCTCCTATGTGCTAAAATTGCACAATGATCTCAAAATGTAAAAAATAAAAGGATTATGGGGAATATGCTTCATGAGTGCAGCAGTTCTGTTTTTACATTGTGACCCACTTGATCGGCACACTGAAGAAAAAACATGCATGCTTGCATCGGATTGGTTTTGATCAGCCAACTCTAGAATTTACTGATATTAGGAACCTTACAAAGATCGCTTCAGGCCATCAGTTAAACAGTTTCTACAGCAAGTATGTCAGGAAGACGAGGATTAATCCTAAATGAGACTAAAGGTGTTAAGCAGGTGAAAGCAGGCGTTACGTAGGGAAATGATGACATCAGAACAAAACTGAACAGAGTCTGAAAGAAACAGACATCAGGACACAAATATCGTTTATAGAGGGTTTATAGAGTAAATGAAACAGTGTCAGGGACCCTGAGGTTACATTTACAGTGGACAACTGTTATTCCTGTGTTTTCCTATTTACAATAACTTTAATTTCTTCTGTCTTATCTGTCCGTGTCTTATCTACTGTATGGGCAGCTTTGTGTTTAGTGTTTGGTATGAGTGAGTGGGCTGTGTGTATGATTTTGCATGTTTAACTCTTTCTTCTGTCTTCCATCTTGACTGTAACCCTGTTCTGTTCTTATAGGGTGAGTCTCTAAAAAACATGCCCAGAGATTCATTAGTATTGTGACAATTACTTACATTTTATCACCTAATTCTCAATACTGTTACGCATCCACACCATTTACTTTAAGGAATGTAAATTTGTGAAAATCGTGCTTCTCTATTTCCATTGGTTGAACAAACATGTAGTTCTACACTAAGCTCACACCATTGGTTGAGCCATTATTGTCATGTTAGGAAGTTTAAACATCGAGTATTGTTTGGGAGGGGCCACTGAGTTCTATTGAGTAATAATTTTGGATGGATTAACATGACTTATCACTGCCTCTGCATATTAAATATAAATATGAGAAATACACTCTAAATATGCGGAATAATATACCTGCTTTATTTGTTTTAAATTGTAACATGAAGTATGATTCTGACATATCTTGGCTGCTTTTGTGAGATAAATTCTAGGTTTATTCTATATCAACATACATCTTTTATTTTTTACCTTTATTGTTGTATATGTGATTAGTTGAGGGGTTTGTGCAAATCTTTGAATAATGGCTGTGTTGTGCAGGTTGCAGTTCCCACAACTGGCTTTGCGGCGGCGCATAGGTCAGCTGAGTTGTATGTCCCGGCCCACCACCCGCATTCGCTCATGGCCTCTGTCTTTCCTGTATTACATTCTGCCCTTTGGAGCACTGAGACCTCTTGCCAAAGTGGGCTGGAGGCCCACAAGCAGAGTAAGTACAGGTGGAAATAGCAAACAGAACCCAAATGTGTATTTTTATTCAATATCTCACTATCCAGAGACATCGATATCATCAGTGTATTATAATGGTCATTTGGTGTCTCAATTTATCATCCACACTGGATGTTAACAGGTGGTTGATGATAATTGTGACAATGTCTGTGGTTACGGAAACATTATTGAAAACATGTATTGCCCTAGATAACAGTAATCCTTTCACACTATAGGATCAGGTCCCTCTATTCATCACAGAGAAGCGTAGGTACAAAACTGATCTGAGGTCAGCAGAAAGGGGCTGCAGCTATCAGCGGATGGCTGCTTGCATATAGACCCGCTGAGCTCTGTGTTGCATTTGGACTGATGTGAAAAGAGCCATTGTCCCGCGGAGCTCTGCAGGACTGAGGAATTCTTTGTCCTCCGACCCAGTTGAGGGCAGCGTGCCATGTTGTCTGACACTGCTATTGTTCAGCCTGCACAGAAAATTACCAGTCAGCCCAGGTCGATGCTCAAGCAGATACCGTGTCTTCAGAGGAAATCAGTCGAAGCAGAAAAAAATGAATTGTTTCTTAATGGAAACTGTACATTTTGTTCACATACAATTTTAATGAGTAAAATTCTGTGCATAAAAACTGTACATAGCTTAATATTATAAGTGCGGGACTAACATTTGTGGTACAGTGACAATCTATATAACTTTGTTATTGTGAAAAGATTTTTTTTAAAGGATTTATGATGTCGGTGTTTGAGAAACTGTAAACGGTTTCTACTGACAACATTGTTCTTTCTGACAAAAGTTCCTGTAGCTCAATTTGGCAGTTGTAACAGTAATTTTGTTGATCATTTCCCAGGGAACGTACAAACTGAATCCAATGTAAGTCACTTTAGATTAAAGCAGCTGCCAAACATTTAAATGCAAATGTAAATGGCTGAACTTCCTGCCTGTTAAGCCCATAACTACCAGCTACTACCCACCACCCTGTAAGAATTTCCGCATTTAGCTTCCTGCCTATCAGCAGAGACCGAGGCTGACTGCAGTAATCCACTTACACTGAACTCTCAGCCTAGTTCCTGCCCTGTGTCTTATTCCCTCGATGCTCACATCAGTAATGATCAGCAAGCTAAACTGACAGAAAGAAGTTCAAACAGTAGCCAAACAGGGGCATTTTTTTGTTATTCCAATTTAAATAATTGTGACATTTTACATGAGATGTTATCTAATACGTTCTGGTCTTTGTATGTACATCAGAACTGCAGGGGGCCGTTATATATATTTACATTAACATTTAGAAAGCGACAGACCTGCAATTAAATACAGTCGATCAGTACATGTTCCCTGGGATTGAACCCACAACCTTTGTGCTGCTAACACAGTGTTTTCAGTTAAGCGACAGGAACACCTATACATCCATGGCCACAGACAACAGCCGTAACATTAATACAACAAAACCAGTTGTTTAATGTCTGTCAGCTTAGATATCTAAGCAAGGTGTTTCCCCATTCTTTGTCTATGGCTGCAGGTTACAATCTACAAATCCATACCCACGCGACTGCTCTCCAGAGCCTGGGGTCGGTTGAATCAGGTGGACCTGCCCACGTGGTTACGGAAGCCTATCTACAGTCTGTATATCTGGACATTTGGCGTGAACATGAAAGAAGCGGCTGTGGAGGATCTACAGCACTATAGAAACCTGGGAGAGTTTTTTAGGCGCAAACTCAAACCTCAGGTCCGACCAGTATGCGACTCACACTGGGTGGTGAGTCTGGGTCAGAGAGCCATTTTTAAATTATAAATTATCATGTTGTCCTATGAGAAGCAGCTGCGCTAGATTTTGTTTGTTGTTCACTTCCATATGTGTGTGAATGTAAAAGAACCAACATTCAAGTTTGTAGGATTCTGTGTTTAATAGTTTGTCACCTGCTCTTCAGATCAGCCCAGCTGATGGCAAGATCCTTCACTTTGGTCATGTGAAGAACTGTGAGGTGGAACAGGTGAAGGGTGTCACCTACTCCCTGGAGACGTTTCTTGGGCCACGGACCTGCTCTGAAACTCTCATCAGTAGCAGAGGTGAGTCCTTCATACCAGTGATAGTCCCTTCAATATGACGGCCATAACTGTTCTCATTGTAAAGTTCTTCTCGGGATTGAAACATAATTAATATTCATAACTCAAAACCTTGTCCTAACACTAATGTATCTGTACAATCAAAAGAAAATCACTGAAATTATTAGCAATTTTACTCCAAGATCTCCAAGATGTTGATTCAGGAATATTCCCTACTTGGACAGATAACTAATGTTAAGGACGCCTCATGCATTTTTTTCCATTAGCATCGCAAATGGTCTCATCCCCACCTCACACCATCGCTGGCACTGGTTGGACACTCTGACCATGTATCAGTATTTTGGGAGAAATTAGTATTCCAGGGGTTTACTCATATGATTTTTTTCTTGTGCTGTTTTAAGATGAGGATGACCCTGGTTCCTTCCAGAATACTCTGGTCACTAATGAGGGGAACGAGTTGTTTCATTGTGTCATATATCTGGCTCCTGGAGATTATCATTGTTTCCACTCGCCTACAGACTGGAGGGTGGCACACAGACGCCACTTCCCAGGTCAGTGACTGTATGCTGATGTGTCTCTGTCTGTGTGTGGGTTATTTTGCCTTTCTTAAACAGATGTACCACCAGAGTCTAATATGCTTAGCTTTTCTAATCTAATGGTGACTCAGCAGTGCATGATTCTATCAGCGCATGGTTACGTAATTCTATTATTTTGTGTGATTGATATCTATGTATTTGTGTTGCAGGTTCTCTGATGTCAGTTAACCCAGGAGTTGCACGCTGGATAAAGGAACTTTTCTGTCACAATGAGCGTGTGGTTCTGAGTGGCGAGTGGACGCATGGATTTTTCTCACTTACAGCTGTAGGGGCCATAAATGTGGGATCTATACGCATCTACTTTGACAAGGTTAGAACTTGGTTCTAAAAGCTTGTAGCACAAGACGCGGCATAGAATTTTTTCTCTTTAGCTTTAACAGAGTGCTGGGAGTTTTCACACAAGAGGTGCTGTGCAGAGGAAACATCACAGATGCAGGGCTATAAATATACTTACAGCAACTGTATAAGCCTGTTTTGGCTGCATGTTGCATGAGCAAATGCAGCAAAAAACAGTGTGTGAATCCATTTTTCAACACAATCTTTTGCAATTGACAAAACATTGAATAATGGCCAAAACTTACCCATTGTTTGGAAATATGATATTGAGGTCTTATGCAAGGGATAAAGTTACTCACAGTGACAAAACACTTAAACTGCACTTTATATCCAATTAGATTTTCACCTTTTGTAATGAGATTTTGTAAAGTTGACACGTATAATAATGGGGCACTGATCTGGTCTGGTCTAGTTGGTCTGGTGTGATTCAGTTGTGACTGTTTTTGAGGGTTAAGAGACAAAAGTGTATGTTGTTTTGCAACATTTACTTAGCATTTTTAAAATCTCTTTTTTTGTTTTGTTCTTGATAAAATAAATTATTGTCTGCACCTGCATTAGTATACTGCATTCCAAACAAATGCATCTGATATAAACATCAATCACCATCAACAAAGCATCAACAGCTTTAAGTGTTTGACACTTCAGACACAAGATTGCTATCATTTGTGTAGGATGTTATTTCCTTCTTGGAAATACATTGTGAAACTTATATTGAGTTTCACCACTAGAAGTGGATTTGGCCTCATTCATCTAATGGGAGAAGCTTTTGTTGACAGACCACTAGACAGTATGAGGGTTGTGTAACAATTTGGGTTATTGGGTAAGATGTGTGGATTGGCAGTGGTCATCTTATTGTAAAGTGATTAATGAGTGATATTGAGGTCCTTTCAGGTAAGTCAGTTCACTTGCTGGTCATGTTTGTAACGCTTCCATGCAGCAAAGTTTAATCATGAAAGCACAGCTTTAATTCACTTAAAGGAAAAAAAATATTTACTGTCTGGATTGGGATTTAATTACATTTCATCACTATCACTGTCATGCCATTTCTCGCTATATATGAATGGCCCATATCTTTTATATTATCTTTAATGTTATTTCAGTAGTAAGTTACAGTATTAGTACTAGCACTAGTCCACTGAAAATTCTGCATACTGTACCTTTAAGAAGCACAGAGCTTATATAGATAAACATCATACAATGAGATAATAGAGTGAATCTGAATAAACAGAACTGTTTTTCCTCTTCAGGAATTACGCACCAACAGTCCTCGCTACAACAAAGGATCTTACAATGACTTCAGCTACATAACAGACAACAACAGAGAAGGCATTTCCATGAGGAAAGGAGAGCACTTGGGCGAGTTCAACCTGGGCTCCACTATTGTGCTGTTGTTCGAAGCCCCCCGAAATTTTACCTTTAATTTGCAGGCAGGTCAGAAGATCCGTTTCGGAGAACCTCTTGGGACAGTGTGACTTTGAGGAGAGGAGAACAGAAGATGAGGGGCATGCTAACCTGTGTGCAGATGTTTTCAGGGTCTCAAAAACTAATACACACACATCTGCAGAGGTGTGCTCTGTTTAAACTGAGACACGTTTATATGTACTCACTCAACCACAGCTGTTGCCATTATAATCTCTCGGTCATTTGGTAGAGGTTACATGCTTGTTCTTGTCATTTTGTTGTAAAACTCTTTATAAGACAAGGCTTAGACCATCAAGTTGTGAAGTATTTGCCTTGAAATGCCATCCAGCTTTATTTGTGCGTTTTTGAAGCTAAATTATATTGCATTTGGCTGGAGTCACGCTTTGTAAATTTGACACAGCTGCTACTTTTGAGACTCCCTTTATACATGTTAAAAGATGGAGTTTACGAGAGACCAAATGTTTAACCAGACACTGGCCTCCATCTTTAATATTTTAATTTCCGTCCAATTTTTTCTATTCACAAAGGTGCAAAATAATTAAAAATAGACAAAACTACCTTTACTGACGGAGAGATTTCTGGAAACAAACATCACTGCCACTGTTCTCTGATGTTAAAATATGCCTTTGCTTGTTGTTCTAGTGATTAGTTGAGAGATTAATGTTAAGTATTATTATACTGGTAGAGAAAGCTCTACTCAAACTGTTTTCAATTTGTTTAGTGCCAAAAAAAATCCAAGATATATTTTTACTAACACATTTTTTATATAAATCAGAATTCTTGTGATCTTTGAGATTGTTGTTTCTAAGGATATGTTTTTATTCAACAAGCATCCAGAACATTCAACCTTGTCTACACTAGGAAAAGGACACTCCTAATTCCGCATGATGTGGCCACACATTTGGATAAGAGACAGGATTATGATACTGGAGGTTTAGGCCTGGAAACAAAACACTGAGCTTTTGTGCACCTGGCCAAACCTTCCTTCAAAGAGAAAATGTGTGAAAACTTGTTGAGAAAAGGTTTTACTAATTCATTTAACTTACACATTATTGACACTGTAGTTCAGAGTACAAAATAACATGAATAAATTTTTGATCATTTCGAACATTGTGAGTGAAATGTCTTTGGTGTTGGGACTAAAACTATTCAGTACAGTGTCAGTTTCTATGTTACTCCTGTTGTTTATAGGATTACCATGTAAATGCATAAATATGGTAAATATTGAGTACCATTGCAATGTGGCAAAGTTACATAATATTGCCACACAATACTTTTTTAAAAGAATCAAAGTATTTGATCAGCTTTTTACCGCTATAGTTAACTAATGAAATTATACAGTTTATTGTGATGAATAAGCCTTAGAGAACAGTACAATAATACACTGAGGTTAGGATTGGGGGGTTTCTAGCCAATGTATTTGGGTGAAGTCATTCATTATTATGTAAGGCCGATTAATAATGGACAAAATCTCAGTGGAATTTGGATTAAAATGCTTTGAAACGATTGTGTCAGGGGCAGCACTGTTGGCTGGGACAGCCAGGAAGGTTCTGGGCTCTATGACATGGGGGTTGTGTAAAAAATTGTTCTAAACCTCCTAAAGCGGAAAGAACATTTTCTTATGCAATGAAAACTTTATGATGTGTCAGGGAATGACCTACAGTATGACTGTATGTCACAACAGTTCTAGAATTTACAGTGACTTAATCTTTTTTTGGCAAAAGATGGAAGCAGTATGTATCTCATACCTTGTGTGTGAGTGATTTAAATCAAACTGTATGTTTGGTCCTAGGGACCGATGACCTGTGGGGCTATTGTGAGTTACAGGCATAGCGCCCCCAACTGTCAGAATGATGTATGTTATTTACATTGAAGACGTGAACTGTGAACGGATTGTTGGTATCTTGAACGCTGTTGCCATCGTGAGGCAACCTTTTATGCAGGAAGTGTCTTATTTCTTCTTATATATTGTGAGCAATCTTGAAATGGTTGGTGTTTTTCAATAATGTGTCACGAACAACATACTTAAAACACACTTTAGATGATTCTCGACCTTTTCCACAATAATATCATTGCCACAGTACTTTTTTGTAAAGGATGTGTGTGTTGAACTATCAGTTAATACCAGTAAGTTCTAAACCCAGGGCTGTTGTTCAGTCTACAGTTAGTAAACAACATAAACATTATAAACCAATAGCTATTGATTTCTCTCAAGAACCTGAGAACATGTATAGTGGAATTTCTACTTTTATTACAATAATTTTCCTTTTCACTGATTCAGATTGACATCAGATTCTCATTGCTGCAACACCATCATGCAAATCATCCTACTAGTTAAAACAAAACACACCATAATATTTTTCTTATTACATGTAAATATAATGCAAATTAATGTAAATTTGAGGTAATGTGTTTAAATGGCAATTGAAAATAACCACTGCAAGTCTTGATAATAGAAAAAGAGGGTTGATTCATTCAAAACATACTTTCTTTGTCTTAATATTTGTGTGAGCTTTTCCCACATACTTTGTTAAAGCTGGTGTTTACCCTTATAGTTGATTTATAAGACATGCATGAATGCATTATGCATTATTGCATATGGGCAGTTTCATGAACAAGAATGATATATGTTGTTTTAACCTTATCCAGTCTGTTTTTAAAACAAGCACAATAACACCAGAATTATTTATTTCATATTTAATCTCTGGCACAGAGCTGAACAAATTACAGCAAAACCCATTTGTTGTTACATGAACACTTCACAGTATATTTACTGGACACACTGCAGTTTAGCAGGACTGCACTCCGGGTGACACAAGTTTCTCTACACTTATTCCAGGAACTGCAGTCACCTCTAAGACTCAGTGTTCAAACCGGTTCAGCTGCTGCTTTCATTAGCCTGTCCGCACACAAAGAATTTGTCGTCACAGAGACTGACAGAGTCACCCTGATGGAAACTAGGTGTAGAAGTACTTGTTGAAAAGCAGCCAACTGTGTGTTAAAACAAAAAGCTTACATTAGTTGCTGTGTTAGTTATCTAAAATATATATTAAATCAAACAATCATACTCATGACACTTTGTTGACATACTGTCTTTGTGAATAGTGTACATGTCCCTGTTTTATTAAATGTTAACTAGTTAATATTAATTATCATTAAATTGTATTAGTGAATGTGTTATGTAATGCTCAGTTTAAGAAATCTCATGGCAGCTTTATAAAAAACAGAGATATGTGTCAACTTGTACGATCAGAGCAACCAGAAAAGCTTGTTCAATAGAAACTAGTGTAGCGCAATCATTCTTCTGGAAAACTCTGAGGTTTCTCCTGGTGGAACTTTAACAGTTCCTTCACTGGTTTCACTCTCCTGTATCTCAGGATATGGTCCCACAATCCTAATGGCTCTGATCAACACAAACTTGGAGGAGCCCACCTAGATCTGATGTATAATGGAGAGCTGATAAAATCAGGTTAAGCACTGTCAGTTTAATCCATGGGGCTCTCAGCCAGTCCACAATCTAATCCACTGGCAGCAGTCAAGTAACTTAAACCTGACTGGAAACAAGTTGTGTAAAGCAATTTTGTTTGATTTTGTGACACTAAAATATCAAAGTTACTGTATCAGGCACACAAAGGCAAGGCTAGTTAAGTGGTTCAACAAAAGAAATACAGCCAATTTAACTGTATCAATACAACAAGAGCAACGTTTGACAAATTAATCCAAATGTACATATTTAAGATAACAGGTGCAGTCACAGGATGGTTTTTAACACTTCATTAAGGCTGATGAAATCCTACAAGCCAGTCATTTTAACACTGTGACGTTCAGCTTCCAAAAGAAGCAACAGGGTTTGACAGACAGAATGCTGGTTTCAGATGCTGGTTGCTCATCCTGGGTTCCATTTTTTTATCACATTTCCCATAATCCTTTGCGCCAGAAGGCATGCGTCATTTTCTCCTTCGGCAGCGGCAGCAGCAGGCATAGCAGCGCCCCACCTGCTCCTCGTCTTCCTGTACTATGTATCTTGTCCCGTTCTTGGCGCCTCCATTAACTGCCACATTTGAGGGGTTGTGCTCCCCTGGAGTTTGGAAACTGCCGTAAGGGTTCAAGGCAGAGGTCCGGTTGTGGTTCTCCAAGGCCATGGGGTTCATGATGATGGTGCTGCTGTCAGTCCTGAGCTTGGCACGAGGGATGATGACATCACCATATGGGTTTTCAAGAGAGATATTCATGGTACTGGGCTGGGGAAGACAGTCAAACTTTAAAAAATCCAAAATCTCCCTCCAGTTATGGGTCAGCTCAAAATTCTTGTGTCAGTCACTCACTAGTCCAAATATATGGTTTGTATTAAATATTCCTAAGGGGGAAAAAGAACAACATTTATTTTATTATCATTGTCACATCAAAGCCAAAGCATCCAGTTTAGTTAAAATGACTTGTCCTCACTGATTTCTGTTACATTCAAGTGAAATGATGTGTAATTTAAAGTACAGTATTCTGTATAATATTGTCCATATTTTGTATAGTATCAAATACATACTATATGGAATATACAATAAAAATGGAAATAACAAATTTTAACTAATATTAAACAAATCCTAACTTACTAACTTTATAGACTCAAAACTAAATTCCATAATAACTTACATTATAGATTCTTAACCACAGGACTGGAGTAACAACCTTGTGCTCTCGGCACTTTTTTACTAACTTGAGAGATTGAGAGTTTTTGTCATTTTTAACTTTTAATGATTAATACAATAGCATTAAAATAAAACAAATAGAACAAAAAAACTCTTTCTTTTGTAATCACATAAACACATAAAGCGCTTACAGGTGGAGCCCCGGTAGTGACGCTCCGTGATAGTGACGGTAGTGACCTTTCAGTCGCCCGCTGTGACTTTCTGTGTGTCTGAAAGAAGGTGAAACAGAACTGGGCTGCCAGACTGGAGGAAAGAACCGGCCGACCGTCTTATTTAACACAGTCAGTGTGTGTAAAACCCCATCCGCAGGAATTCATGCTGTCGTGTGGGTGCGTGACGTGTGTGTGTGTTTGGAGATATAGGCAATGGAGGTGAGCTTTATCTTTAAATTGATCAAAAACGATACAAATGAAAGACACATTACACTGAATCAAATATGTTTTAATATTTTAAAATATTTAAAACATTATGGATGTTGCTATGCAACAGAATGGCTCGAGGGCGCACCTGTCCGTGAGTGAACGCGATTGCTTACAGTTAAACATTGAACACCTGACGTCTAAGCATTGCTACACGTAAGAGTGTGTTTAGGAAGCGTGTGTGGCAAATGTATTTAGAAACCAAAGGCTATTGTTTGGGGTGTGTTGCTGTTGAAACTGTTTCGAAATTGTTACTATAAATGATAGATTTATGTCATCAATTAAATTACAATTAATGGCAAAAATGTCGATGTATATACTGTACAAAAATGTGGTTTATAATAGTTCATGATGTAGTTCATCTACTATTTAACATTTTTCCTAACAGTCATGCRTGTAGTTTCTATGGCCTTTAATGAACAGATTAAATAAACAACTGCATTAAACGACAGAACATAGGATTAAAATGTATTTGTCAAATTTGTCAAAAAAATTAAAGCTGCACTGTGTAACTTCTGCTTCTTTATCGCCATCTCTGTTTAAAACATAAAATTGCAGATACTTTATGCACTTTAAATATAAACTTAAATATAAAAACTTAATATAAAGCTTAAAATATAAACCATTAACATAAACAATTTGTAGATCAAGAATAAAAATAAACAGTTACAGATTGCATCTTTAAATCCACTGCAAAAAAGCTTAAATGCATTTGCAATCTACAATATACTATACTGTACACTTTCATTTACAAAGACAACGGGGTCCAAAAGTCTTAGTAAAACTAATTTCTAGTTATTTGCAAATTGATTACCAACAAAAGGAGTAGAAAATGTTTGGTTATGCGTTTGCGCTCTGTTGTAAGCAAATTTTAATCTAGAATGCTAATGCTTAAAAAGGTCCTAAAATGCTCCTAAAAGATATATTTGCATTTAATAACACATTTACCATACGAGTTTCTGTATGGTTGAGAATGGGCGAGACAAGAATTTATATGCATGTAGTATTGCTGATGTAATGCTGTCTGAATGAAGTATTCATTGACAGAACACAAAATCAACGCATAAGTAACAGTTTCAAAGCATTCCTGTGAGCCCAGAGAATGTGAATATTGCTGACTAGCAAACAAACAAATCTTCTACACACACAATCACACACACACACACACACACACACACACATGCACACTAAAACACATTCACCCACATATTTATCTTTTACAGTTTAAGTTAATTGCTTACAGATGATTGAAATGTAAAGACAGACCAGGCTGTGACTGACCCTGTTCTGTATTCAGAGGTTAAGAAGGTTAAACAAGACTTGACAGCCACAATAGTTCATTACAAACAATTATTGCCCTGGTAACTGTATGCAAGCATAAGTAACAAAAGATTAAGAGTGTTTAGGCTGAACAAAACAGTAGTAACAATCAAACCTCCATCGCTCTATAATGTGTCTGAACATGTATTAATAAAACTATACTTCATGTGTGCAATTTTACCCAACATTTTTGAAAACCAAATTCCCCATATACTGTGCATGTACCTATACTACACCCTAACATTACATACAGTTATATACCATTAAACACAGTTGTTAAAAGGTCAGTCTTGATATGTGTTTGTTTGTCTGTTTTATTTATGTTATCTATATTTATTTATGTTATTTATGTTTTATTTATATCTGGGACCAACATATAAAACAAATTAAAACCTTTAAACCAAATTAGGTGTTCTTATTAATCTGTGAAAATTATGACTGCAACAAACTGTATGTCTCTATAATGTTATTAACTTGAACAAAGTTTAAAGAAATGATCATTTGCAATTTGTTTGAATGCCATTCAGGTTTCATCAATGCGTTTAAAAGAATGTGTGTCTACAGAAAACACTTTGTGCCGCTCCAGTTTGTTCTTATGCACCTTTAATATTATCAGAGAAACAGTGACGCCAACAGGTCAGAAACAGAACTTGTAGATTACTAGACGTTGTATATGGTGAACATGGTAAATAAACAAAAAGATTTGTGATAGATAAGTGATAGAAGTGCTAAGCTAAAAGCAATTAGAAGCTATTAAAATACTAAACAAAATATTTAGTTTGTACAATTACGTGAAATGAAACATTCTTTAACAAACACGTATTACTCCATTAGTCCTTATGAATGTGGTTGCCATTAAGATTCTAAGGTCAGCTCAGATCATGGGGGTGAGAATAAGAAGTCGTCTTATTCAGGAATCTTGTGTTAGAACTGCAGTGTTGGAGTGACATCACCGGGTTAGAGGAATCGGTCCACAAACAAAGAACAGAGTGTTTGTGAGGATGTAGCAACACGATCATTGAGAAACTCATCATTCTGAACTTCTGTTCATTTATTACATACTATTAAAGCTGAGATCTTACTGAGATCTTATTTACATTTAGCTGATGTATTAGTTGAGAGTCCAGTATTTTATTTGTATACACTTCTGTAGAATGTTACAGTGCATAGAAACTAAAAGTACAACTATCATTAAGTCAAATAACCTAAAGAAATCTATAAATCAGTCTTTCTCTTTGTACATTGTCATTAAATTAGCATGTCATCATTTCTAACGCAACACAAACCTGACAGATAACATCAGGAGTGGATGGGAAAGATGACATACTGCTGATTTAGTTTTCCCAAGTTTAAAGTGCACGGTAAGTTAGACACAAGACACAAGCATATCGCCTTGTAACAATCTAAGCTAAAAATACAAAAGATATACAAGAACTACACAAGACTACACTAAATAAATAATTCCAGTTTTATATATTATACAGTTTTATATTTATATTAATTGAAGCGTTACTCTGCAAGGTGAGTTCCCATGGATTGTCACTCTACATAAAATACACAGATGCAAGCACACAAACAGAAGCTTGATAAGGTCAGTGAAGTCTAATCTCTCATTTTTCCAGCAGGAGGACATTGTGAACTAGGAATTCTTTTCATGTGAAATCAGCCACATTCAGGTAACACAGTCTACTATTGTCCATCATTGTACATTAATACATAGTTTAATTATTTAACCAAACAGCAAAGCAAAGAAGATTTTACGATAGCAACTGCAAGAGTAAATACTACAAGAAAGTGTGTCCTTTGCTACCATAGTGGTGATAAAATGCTTTATTTTGTAGTCGTAATACAAAAAAGTTGATAAAAATATATTTTAATTTTTTTTTAATCTGTAAAAATCAGCTATAAATGTGATTGAGACTCTTGACATAAATGTAAGATTTGTGACATGTTTTTAATCAGAAATTACAAACCACTACCTTAGTTTCAGGCAGACTATTTGACCAAGAGGATCAAAATGTTCATGATACACAGCCAAATTAAATAAACAAAATGAATAAAGGTTAAATAGCACGTTTAATGATGCCATGTGGCAGTATCCACAGTAAAAACATTTCCTTAATAATAGCGTTTCCTTATTTATTCAGTTTTAGCACAGCTGGTACGGTTGCGCATAATGACCAATCAGTATCCAGGACCAGAACTACTTATCGACCAATGACTCAGACAACCAATCAGCTACAAGCAGAATAAAGCCCTGGGAACTAAGGGAAGCAGGTCACTATAATAAAGATGAAAATCTCAAACACTATGTTTTAGACTAATAGACCGATAATAAAGGTGATCTACTGTTAGAAATCTACTTTAGCTGAACAAAGGGGGTGTTTCAAGTTTTTTTAGCAAAAGGTTTTTAGCTGTTAATTGTAAAGTAATAGCCCTATTTATCTTTCATTTACATTTAACTTTGTAATTTGTCTGACCATTAGTTTAATTTCACAGAACTAAACCCACATCTATTTAGGCCATGTTTCTGGTCTGGACCATATATTAGCTTTTCTCAATATTTCACAAAGCTGAGACACAAAGTAAGAGCTGACCCTAAATAACTGAAAATACATTAGATATAGAGATTTTGAAAACACATGGTAATTGCAACTCTGGACTCATTTATAAAAGTCAACAACCTCCTCCCACAATCACTTTTACCAGGGGAACATGTGTGTGTTTGTGCATAAGTGTGTGTTCAAGGCATTGGTTCACAGTGACAGGCCATATTTAATTATTAAACACTTTGGAGAAGTACACCATTGTTTGGCCTCCATTTTAGAGGCAGTTGTGGTTGGTTGGAAGCAAACATTAACAAAGGCAGAGCCAGTGCTGCTGGAATTGTGAGCAGAAGTTTAGAGAAAGCAGGAGAGAGAGAGAGAGATACAGACAGACAGAGAGAGAGAGAGAGAGAGTGAGAGAGAGACAGACAGACAGACAGAGAGAGAGAGAGAGAGCACTCGGGTGTAAAAACGCCTGACAAAGGACTTGAACCACAAAAGAACCAAGACTGAACTGACTGTAAAATGTGAACAGAAGTTGGACTTTTGGGACATTAAACATGAATGGAACTGTGAGTGGAACATCAGAACTTCAGGAGTCAGGAGGACTTCAAATAAGACCTGGACATGAAGACAGGTAAATGTCATGAAAAGTCTCTTTATAAAGTTACTTACACAGGACATTGCATATTAATGTTTAAATATACATATTTTTAATGTTATAGCATGCGTTTGTCCTGACTTTTAATAAACAAAACTAATGAATCACAAAAGCTGTTGAAATGGTGGTAAAATGCTTTTTAAATGTCTAAGATTATTTTCTACAAATTGATTCTTATTTCTTATAGTTGTACTTGAGATTATATTAAATGATATGAATGCCAATATCTGTCAATATTAACAATGAAATCACTTGCCAAATCACTTTATGCAAATATACATTTTCCATCATGTATTTTGTGTAAGCTGATTGTATGGTCATGGTTGTATGTGTCTGGGCAGCTGGTTGTGAAAGCTTGTAAGATGATGAAAAGCTGTATGTAACTTGCATATAATTCTGCACGGCCCCTAATGGTAAACAGATACAACCAGCTCAGCTTACACATTGGCTTGCACTAGAGAGGCTTGCATTTAACTGGTTGAAATGTAGTAAGAAAGTGGTGTTAAAAAAGGCCCTGTATAATAGTAAATTTATAATGTATGAACAAACAAACCATTCATTTTATTTCAAGTGTACAGTAGTTCATAGTATTAGTTACTACTGTAATAAACAGGAAGTGCCCAAAAGTCATTCATCTCTGACAAATACAAAGAGATACTTGTATCATGTTGAGCTCATTGTTTAGGATCTCGAATGGGTGTGTTGACATGCCTGAAGCTCCGGCTGAGGGGAATGTGGAGACTGAGGCACAGAACTCAAGGGACAGCCGGAAACTGGACTGCATCATCTGCTACAGTGTGTATAATTTGGGAGAGAGACTTCCTCGCAAGCTCTACTGCGGTCACACATTTTGCCAGGCTTGTCTGAAGCGCTTGGACACCCTCATCAATGAGCAGGTGAGTCTTGTTTTACCTGTACAATTAATCACTAATGTCTGTCACAAATATTTGAAGGACCTATTTAATGTGGAAGTTTAGGTGCCAAGATTGGTTGCTACATACATACTACATAAAACAACCTACTTCTATTAAGTTCTCCCCCACAGATGTGGATCCCCTGTCCACAGTGCAGGCAGAACACTCCTCTTCCTCGTGGGGGGGCCACTGCACTGGACCTAGACCTGGCAGCATTTCTGGGCGTTAAAGCTGAGGTGGAAAACCAACGAACCTACAGCTTGAAAGCTCCGCTGGAGACCAAGAATTCATTTGTTAAACAGCCAATCACAGACCAGCCTCCCTCAGCCTGGGCCAACGTGGCGCAGGCTGAACATCGTAACAGGAGGAGTTCCTGCTGCAAACATTGTCTGCTCTGCTGCTGGTGGTGCTGATGTTGAGTCAAAGGTTCATCAATCATTTATTACTTTGCAAGGGGCCAAGACTGAATGACCAAACTGGGGTTACAAACAAGCTTTTGAGCAAAACATGTCCACATAATAATGGATATTACTCTGTAGTTTCCTGCAAGTAAAGACTGTGATGCGGCAGATGGTAAGAAATTAGTACTTCTATCTTCTGAGTAGACTTCGCAAGGAACCAAAATCTTGTTAAATTAAAGAACTGATTTGACATCAACAACAACAGAACATAAAATTGTTTTTTTATTAAAATGAATTGTCAAAGACAACTGGACAATAGCCCAGCATAAAAATCCAAAGTACTGGTCTTGTGGTATGTTCAAGGTCTTAAAAAAACATGAAAACTAAACACGAAGTTTCAATTTTTAGATTTTGACATCAATATGTGGGTGAAAAAAAATAACAGTTTAAGTAATTATTAAAATCAAAAGACAGTACTCAGAGTCTAAGGTTTGCCTTAAACGCACAAGCTACCACAAAAACAACAACATCTTATTCTGACATCCACAGTTTGAAGGTTCTGTCATAGGAGCAGGTTGCAATGAGCTGTCCATCAAGTGAAAGGTCCAGCCCCATAACCTTCCCCTCATGCCCTGCTAGAGTCTTCAGAGGAGACCAGCCAGGATGGGTCCACACTTTGGCTGTGTTGTCATACGCACCAGTCAACAAGTAATGCCCATCAGTAGCTAAAAGGAAAAGATTCTGTTAATGTTGATACTCTGCAAAAATGTTACCACAAGTGGCTTGCAGTTAGGAACACATTTAAGGAGCTCTTACGCTGGAACTTGACGGAGGACAGGAGGTTCTGATGAGCAGGAATTGTGTATATGCACCTCCTCTGCCGGAGATCCCACACTTTACAGGTATTATCTCCACTTCCTGTTGCCACATGGTAGCTACACGAGGAACATTTCAGTGTTTATAAAGAAGATCCAATGGAGAGCTACAGAAAAGCATTTAAATTTCCATATGCTCTTTATTACCCGTTTGGTGAGAAGTTGATGCTGTAGATCTCTTTGAGATGACCCTCCAGAAACATCACACAGCGGCCGGTACGCAGGTCCCAGACACGAGCAAATGCATCCAGACCACTTCACACGGAATGATAATGAAAAATGTTCATATAAATAACCAGCACTGCAGTTCAACTAGGCAGGCTCAGTATCAGCTGAACCAGTGTTAAGTATCAAAGTAGGTGGTTTGGGCTTTGACCAGGTCATGCACATTTTTAGTGAATTATGTGAATTAACTTGGTTAATGGAGAGAGAAAAAAAACCTATTACTTAATCTTTTTTTATATACATGAGACTCGCTTGGTGACTAAGGTGGAGTGCCTCAGGGTTCAGTGCGATGCCCTTACCCAGTTCCTGCAAGCGATCCATCTGGGTGAAAGTGCAGGTCATGGACACCTTTGCTATGACCCTCTTGATGCAGAATTTCCTCCTGAGCTTTAAGATCCCAGAGTCGCCATGAATTATCATAGCTTAAATAGGCATAATAGTAAATTTTAGAAATTGAAAGTTACATTTACATGACAGAGCTGACAGTTGGTCCTAAGAAGAATCCATTATTTATATGCAAGGTGGTGAAAATTAAAACCAAAACACCAAAACACCAGATAAGATTTGTTTCTTGGAAGATTTGGATGCATTTACCAATTCAAACACTTCCTGTAGATTTAATCAGTTTTATAAACTTTAATTCCCTAAATTAGGACTAACAGTTGTGCAAGTAATTTTTTTACATAAAAACCCTAAAATATAAAGCCAGTTATGTATTATGTAAATGTTTACAATGTAAATCAGTCATTATGTAAATTTCCAAAATTAAAAAAGGTATTGTCACTGTACTAAAGCTAAAAAACAGATTTATTGTATCTGAAAAATATTTAGCCTTAAATGTACAGTATGTTACCTATGTACCAAAAGTATAATAATATAATTAAGATTATTTTACAGATCTCACTTTGCCCTCAATAATCTTTGTTTTGAACTAACTCTTGAAATGTACTCCACAGATTTTACAAACCTGGAAACTAAATTGATTTCAACATTTCTGGGATCAAACAGCTAAAAGTACCAAAAAAATACATAAATTCTGATTTCAACACATTCTTTCAACACAATCTCTTTTTTTCATTATTATACTGTATGTTAAAATCCATAATTCAATTGTTTTGTTTTGTACTAATATCTTTAAAAGACAATAAATATATCCTGTTTTATCCCTCTCATCCAAAGACTACATTGTTAGATTGATTTTTATTTATATAAAATAAGATAAATATAAAAAACTATCCTTACCAGGTTGTGCCCAAAAATCGCCCAGATGGGTGCCAGGCCACCCGTGCCACCCTCATGGAGTGTCCTTCAATGTCTGCTACGGGTTCATCACTAGAGAAACAGAGGATGTATGAACATTACAACGCTTCAAGACTGAGAAAGAACAATCACCTGATACACACAAACCTGTCTAAACTCCACAGCTTAACAGAGCCATCTGCTGCACAGGAGGCCATATTGATATCAGACTCATCCAGTGTCAATGTGGCTTGAGGGTGAAAGTTAATCGCTCCTACATTGGTTTTGTGACCTAATGATGAAGACACCAAATCAAGTTATAATGGTACATTGAACATTTTAAATAAACATTCAAATAAAACATAGACAACAGTGACAGGTGCAGTAACAGGAATTTAGGAAATACCTCTTAATGTGCGAACAAGGGTACAATCTGGAACTTTCCACAACTTGCACAAACCACTCCTACAATTGACAACAACAGAATGCTTAATACAGAAATAGTATTACACAATATAAATGAAAAAGAAAAGGGAAATGAAGAATAATAAATAGCAGGTAACTTACCAAGATGCAGTCACCAGCAGCTTAGAGTCAGGGCTAAACTGACAGTACGATATTGGACGGTCATCACCAATCTGGCTGCAGAAGTTATTAAGATTCTAAACAAAACAAAATAACATTAACAATTACACACAGTCATTACAATAAGAAACCATGGACTGTCACTTTCCAGACTCTTACCCGGAGACTCTTGTGGAGCTCTTGTTGTCGAACCGTTCGTGTAGATTCTGGAATTTCCTTTTGGGCTCGGGCAGCATTTAACCTCTGCACTGCTCTGGAAACAACAAATAAAACAGGTTAAACTTTTTAAATATGCATAATGTATCATTAAGTTACAAATATTTATTGTAATTTTCATTAATATCTCATTTTTTTACCTGGGCAGTGAAAACTTGGCCAACCACAGTCGTGCCTCTTTCAGTGAGGGAGGCCCTTCATGGTACCATGTCTGCTGGTACTGCACAAAACACATAGACAAGCAATAAGTCCTTCAAACCCACTGGTGTCCATAAATATAAAGGGACCAATGATTTAAATGTTCTTACTTCATCTTGAGTACGTTTTGCTTTTTCGTCATCTTTCTTTGATTTCTTTAAGGCATCAGGACCAACCACTGATAGAATGTTTCTCAATCTGTGAATGCAGAGCAACATTATCACAGAGTATTTAATGCATTTAATTCTATGCTTGAATCTCAACAAAGATGTACACCAATACTTCCAATTCCAATGCTCACAAGTATGTTCTTGTGAAAGTCAATTTTGAGATATTCAGAGGTGTACAAAAAATTTACTAAACAGGCAATAGTCAAAAGAAAATAGTGGCCACTTACCTCTCCCGTCTCTCTGCAGGCCCCTCCCCAAACAGTGTGATTGGCTCACCAAGAGCTCGCAGGCAGGCCTTGACCTCAACATCATCAGTTGAGACTGTGATTTGTCTGGCTCGCTTTCTGCGCTCAAACTCTGCCAATACTTCAGCCTGCCGCTCACTCACACGGTCCTCCATTTCCATGGACTCACCTGGAGAAAAGTTACCTGTCACAGATGCTGACCACTGGAAAAGCTTCACAATAATCAGGAGTTGTTTAAAGAGAGGTTTGAGTTTCTCTTCACCGGTTACTAAAAACCAACATTTAAACTTACCACTGGAAATATTAATATTTCCAGCCTCAATCCCTGCCTTAACAGCATCTTTGGCAGTGGAGGCTGTTCCTTCACGGCTGAGGCGCTCTTTCTCCTTTTCTTCCAGACTTCCATAGAAGATTCTGGCCTTTTTCACAACTGGGACTTCGTCTTCATCCGACATCTTTTTAGAGGCAAATTGTCCTGCACAGTAACCAATTTAAAAATAAGACCATCTCACGCTTAATTCAAAATACTGTTCTAACAAGGCTATTAACTGTAGATTTACAAATGAATATGCAAGAATTATTATAAAACATAAAATATACTAAAAATATATTAATTATATTGATCTATAGTTAATGTTATTAAAGACATTGCTAGCAAACCCAGGAGACGCGACTGATTATTTGTCATTATTCAACATTAGGCTAAAAATCAACAATACTTCGCACCATTATGATACTACTTAGTTTTCAAACATATTGGAGTTTCATTAAATTAACACAGTACTATAGTACAACAGTTTGATTGTACCATGGTGCCGCGACAATGTTAGATTGCAGAAAACTAAAGTTGACTAAGAGAAAGCCTTATGTGTATTAATAACATTCAGCGCAAACAACTACTTACTTACCCTTGGTTTTATTTCACCAACAAAAATGTATGTATGTTTTACACAGAATTTTATACAAAAACTAAACCACACATCCACACGACGCGGCAAACGGCTCACAAATATGTCGTCACATCCGCCCATAAGTATGGAAAGCCAGAAGGACAAAATTAGTTGCGCGACTGACTGGCGATCCGCGAGATTTGATGCTTGCAGTCGAGGGATGTTGTGTTGCAGATGTGTGGATTATAAGCAATATTAAATAATATTTAAATAATAATAAAATTATGTCAGAAAAAACCTTTGTGTCGAATTAGTTACGTGCTGCTTTATACTGTGTGCACAACAGTAAGTTAAAGACAACAAGCTTATATTATTAAAATATCATATCAAGCTTATATTATTAAAATATCATATCAAGCTTATATTATTAAAACTCTTTTATTCAGTCACAGGTAGGTCTATTAGTCTTACCATGTTAACTATGTAGCTACACCCTAGCAGTAATTTATGATACCCTATCAACCATGTAAAGAAAAGATCTGGTGTATGAACTTTTTGGGGGTACCAGAAAAATCCATAGACCTAATATTATTCAAAATCTTGTGACATCATCATAGCTCTGCATCAGCAAGTGTATAGACTTGGGCCTGGGTTTATATCACTCTTAGCATACAAACAACAAACATCTGTGACATTTGTAGTCCATAGCCATGCCCTAGCAACCATTTACAGTAACCTGGCAACAACACCTTGACTTCTATTAAAAATAAAAAAACTGCTCCCAGGAAAACCCCTGTGAAAGCTTGTTGGCTGTATGACTAACCAACTTGGTTACCATGCTGAGGTAGGTGCCCACCAGCAGAGTTAACAGGCATGAAGCTGTACAGGTTAATTCTAATATCAACCCAGTTCCAGCTCATGCCAACCAATCTGTGAGTAAATAAGTGACAGTGACTTTTGAATGAACAAGCTTAAGCAGGACTGACTTTAATAAATGTCATTGCTGAGTGTGTCGTAAAGCACGTTCTGCTTGTATTTTTTTACTATTACTGTGCCTAAACAAGTGCTTTGGTTAACATTTCTGCTGTCCCTTTATTCCAACAGCAATTTCTTTTCTATTTGGTGTTTCATTTATATTCTTAAGCTTAAGCATAATTCAAACCAGTCAGGCCAAAGAAAAACTTCTGTCTACACGAGATTAGCGTCGTGTCCAAAGTTAGAACGACTAAGTCACCGACGAGCAGGATGCTCTCCTAACAATGAATGTTGCTTTTATAAGCTTATAAGGTTTCAGCTGCAACACTGACAAACCCGCCGCCACACCCTCATTACAGGACACACGGGTGAGGAGGGAGATCACGTGACACGGCGCCGGCGCTGAACACAGACAGGGAGCGGAAACGCGAGCGTGCTGCGAATCCGTCTGTGCGCACATTGGGGAAAATCCAGCCCGTTTTCTCCGCTTGTGAATGTGAACACAAACAGTGCGAGGTGAGTTGGATCTAACCGCTGTAATGGCGTTAGTAGTTTCTGCGTTTGTGATTTAAGACGCTTCTCTTTGATACCCAGCGGAGGTTTGATATGTGATGATGAGGAAGAGAACTTGTTGAGAAAAACATCTGTGGCCCGTTCAGTCTGCACAGCTGTCATTTGCAAGAAACGAGTCAACCTCGTAGAAAAGCGTCTCCAGTACTGTAGTATATGCGTGTCTGTGCGTGTTTTTTGACTGTGTCTCTGTCATGCTGTTTTATTTTGGTCTTAAGTAGATAATGCGTTTTGCGTCTGACGTGGCGTTCATGTGATGAACACTTTAGTCGTCAATGCACCGCAGTTGAATGTAAAGAACGTGCAATATGTGAACACAATGTCTCAGTGACTATAATGCAGTAATCTTATTGAAAAGAAGACCCAGTGGTGGTGCCACGTTTCAGGACTGTATCACATATAACAGGGCCCAGATCAAAAGCAATGTGATTGGATCAGATTTTGAAAATTGGTTCTGGATTCGGATTAGATCATAAAATCAGATCTAGATATGATCTGGATCAAATCGTGTTTTCATAAAAAACAGCATTAAATACATCACATTTACTTTATACACAGACACACAGATTCATTTAATTGTTATAATGATATTTAATGTATCATTTGACAAATTAAGTACCAATTGAACCTTTCAGTCAATTAAAATATAAAGTCCTTATAAAAAATCCCCAAACAGCTGTACAGAGCTGTATTTTTGTTTTGTAAACAACAATATTTTATTTTAACTCATTTGTCACTGTATAATATCTGTATTACTGTATGTTAGACAGTAGACAGTTGTTCAGTTGGAAAACACTTTGGGGTCTCATGTTTCTTTGTGTCTATAGCAGGTGCTGGTTTTTCTGCATAGATTTATGTATTATGTGAAAATGAATCAGAAAATAAAGTAGTTTTGGAGGCTGGGGTAGAAAACATAATACAATAACATAGGTAAATGTGATGGTTTGGTAACCTGACAGTGTGCTTGCATGGTCCAGATGGCTGTGAAGATTATAGTAACAAGCATATCAGTCTCTTGAGTGAATGAGTGAGCAGTCTGTTTGTCAAGGAAGCACAAATGATATTATCAGATCAGTCACGTAACCTCACAAGGAGTATGAGAGTTTCTTGTTTAATGAATGCCAGTTCTAAAGCAAGACAAAGCCGTAAACTAATGTCTGCCAACTGAGCATTACATCACAAAGAGCTCTATATATTTGTGTATTGTGTATCTACATATTTGTGTATTGTGACATTGTGTGTCAGGTGGTAATACCATGGTGTTAAATAATTATAATGTTTAAATATTATGATATTTTCACCAAGTTACTCAAAGATCCTGCACTGAAAAGCAAATTGTAAACAATTTGTTAAATTGTTGTCAAAATAAGTTATATGGTCATAGCATTTCTTTTGTACATTTTTATTTGTGGTAAATTATCTCTGTGTGAAATTGTTTTCTTACAGTTACTATGAGCAGTGAGCTCAATGTGCCGATGGGCTCTCCAGCTCCCGAGTGCTCTGATAGGTTACAGGATGGAGGTGGGATGGACTACAGAGACTGGGTTCGCCGCAGTTATCTGGAGCTGGTCACCTCGAACCATCACTCTGTCCAGGCGCTTTCATGGAGAAAACTTTACCTCAGCCGAGCCAAACTCAAGGCCTCCAGTCGAACCTCAGCCTTGCTGTCTGGCTTTGCAATGGTCTGTATTACTGTAGGACTGGCTTTCCTAGCCTCCCGCACTATATGTTACATATTGTCAATTTTTTTTATTACACAGCGTTTTATAAGAATCTTCTTAGTAAATATGTTGAAAATGTTTAGCAAAACTTTAAAAGGTAATCTATCTGCCTTCTATGGGTCTGAAAAATCTGAAAAAGAATGCATGTACGCATCAATATATTTGGGATTAGAAGTATCAGTACAATATTGTGTGGAATAGGATTACAACATATTAATATTTGATCATTTGTATCAGCACGGCTCTCTTCTAAGTGATGCTACCAAACATGTGACATTTAGTGGTAGTCTTGGGTGTTGTGTTAGTTAATGTATTAAGGAGTTATTGATTTAAAAAAATTGGGTAAAAGAAAATGTTCCGGTTGTTGATATTCATAGAAGCATCCAATAGGTTTTGAGATAAGCTTTTTTAAATCTGTTTACAGGAGACAATGTACAGCAGTGGCCACCCAGTTACAAAAGCAGCAGAAAAGTTATAAAAATGCCCCAGAACTCAAAATT
>JBAJNP010001987.1:0-53016 GCA_036877545.1 Yasuhikotakia modesta | reverse complement strand
AAAATATATTGTTCAGTTCGTCAGTATACCAATTAGAGTCAAAACTTCAAAACACTTCAATGTACTCGACATGTCCAGTGAAAAGCTATAGGGATATTCTTCATACACCCCCCGCTAGTGACCACCGGAACCACATGTCCTTTTATAGAGAGCAGGAGAGCCCCCCATACAGTGTAGCCCTTGCCCACCTGCTTCATTAAAATGTACAACCACGCTTGCACTGCGACGTTTACGCGGCGTGTCTGCCGGGAAGCGCGATCATCTGCAGGGAAATTATGTCATTCTCATAACCTTTGTCTCCATTCATCCCTATAATAATATTTAAAAAAGTGGCAAATCGTGCGTGTACGTATTGCTTGGCGTGAGAACGGTACAATAGCCTTGCCACGCATACAACGTTACAGATAAACAGATAAAGGGAATGATGGAAGAAGGAAAAAGTAATAATGATATAGTTGTGCCACGTACCCCAAAAGTGCGGCAGAGTTGACGTCACCATCAACGAGTCTCGTTAACGCGGGTTTTTCAGCACCATGGACAGCAGTGACTCACTCTCACTTCCACGAGCACACTCATGCGCGTGCACGTGCCCAGAGAAACAAGTCTGATTCGGCCTGCTTTGGGATCACAATGATGGTTTCTTAAAAGGCATTATAATCACTGATATTTCTGATTCAATGATAAAAGTTTAAAGACTAGTGTCGATTGATCCACACGGGCCAATTTACAAGGCCAAGTGATTATGCTTTGTCCTTTCTCCCGCCGTCGCAGTGGGCGGGGTGAAAGAATGCGGTATTTTTATGAATGAAATTACGACAGTGGATGTTGCTTCTGTGAGTCTCCTGATTGGCTGACCGGGGCAGAATCGCCCCTCATCATCGTAACTGACGTCAGAGGGGAATCATTGAAGGTATAGCTCGCAGCCCACCAGAGCTGAGTCTTATACTGAAGAGCTCGAAGGACGCAAAACAATCCAGTGGAGCTACTAAGAAACTTTGCTTTGCAAGAAGAGTGAACATAGCATTTTAAGAAGAACTGGACTTGCACGTACCTCCGTGAGACTGCAGCTGTTTTTCTCCGTCATTTTTTGGCAAATCGAGCTCAGTTATCAGCGGGTCTGCGACTGGATGGTACATTGAGCCGTGAAGAACTGTCCAGTTTACTGTACTATACTGCTTCCGTAAGTTTACTTTCTTGCGTCTTCTCCTATGCAAATTTAATGCGGTTTTAGTATCTGCATCTGATTTATAATCAAATGCAACTGAATCAAGACCAACCACAGGTCTTGGCTTTAGCGAGAGACTATCGTTTTGACAATACAGACTAAAAATATAGTATTATCCAGTTATCTTATTTTTATGGTTTTTGGTTAAAACGAGAAATCTGGCACGAATTTCGTTCTGCGCAGACTCCGAGCACTTACGTAAAGCGACTTAACATTTCAGACAACGAAACAGTTAAAATGCTATTAATAACTAAAATTAATTATTTATATTTTTCATTAACTAGAACAATTTATTAATAGATGTTTTATCATTTTAAGGTACATGAAAGAGTCACATGATTTGCAATGTAGGAATACACGACAACGCTACGCTTATATTAGCTAATACCCGTTCCACTATCTTCATTGACAGAAGGTGGGCAGAGTAGGGATGTCGGATTGAATAAATGCTATTTAATCTTACTCTGCATGTCATTGTCATATCAGCCCTTAGGGTGGAGTGCAAGAGCTCTAGTATAAACACTATCTGGTCACTATGCTTTGTATAGCATAACAGTTTTTTCATTCTCCTACAGATATGGCCCTGAACAATTCTGAGGTGGGCTTAGAAGTAATCTTGGCAATGGACCAACTGCTGGATCTCTCTCCTTCCCATATGACACCTAAACCCCTGGAGGCCGCCGTGATGACTCCATGGGACGTAGCTCTATGTATTTCAGGTGCCCTGATTTGCTGTGAAAATGCCATTATTGTGGCCACCATCTTCTCTTCATCATCTCTGCGAGCGCCAATGTTTATGCTAATAGGCAGCTTAGCCTGGGCAGACTTTCTAGCAGGGGTGGGCCTCCTATTGCACTTCCTGTCTCGCCGATGTGTCTACTCAGAAGCGCTGGAGCTGGGCAGCGTGGGTCTGTTGGTGAGCGCCCTCTGCGCATCTGTGTTCTCTCTGCTGGGCATCACCCTGGACCGCTTTCTCTCTCTACACCGTGCCCTGACGTACGGATCCCGACGCACGCACACACAAACGCTCTGTGCCCTGGCTGTTGGCTGGACCCTTGCTGGGCTTCAGGGTGTGTTACCTGCACTGGGTTGGAACTGCTTAAACGATGGACAGTCCTGCAGCGTTCTTCGCCCTCTGACCCGGGTGCACCTGGCGACCCTGTGTGGCGGTTTTCTGCTGACCCTGGCTCTGATGCTGCAGCTAAATGCTCGTATCTGTCGAGTTGTGCTACGTCACTCGCACCAAATTGCCCTTCAGAGACACACACTCCCGTCTGCACGCACACACACACGTCGTCGGGTACACACCCTCGCCCTTATTCTGGCCACATTTGCCAGCTGTTGGGTGCCCTTTGCTCTGTATGGTCTCCTTGCTGATGGATCGTCCCCAGTTCTTTATACCTATGCCACTCTGGTTCCGGTCACAGGGAACTCTCTGCTCAATCCTCTGATCTATGCCTACAGAAACACACACATACAGAGAGTGCTGCGACAGGCCTGTTGCTGCTGCCTACCAAACACACCCAATAAACACACACACACACCCAGCGATGTGTGATCTAGTCTTCTTAAAGCTCATTAAAGAGCACATCAGATCCATTTGGAAGATGCTATAGTGCCATATTTATGTTGTATTATATTTGTTTACATGTTTTATATTTTGTTGTCTGTCAAACGCAGGTCTAACACTGTGCCAGTTGTTATATCTCTTGTCGGACTGGACATATCATGTTTTTTAAAGCTATTGATCATTATGTTTAAAAAACGGGTTTATTTAACTGTGTCCATTTTTTTTACTTCAAATTAAAAACAGAGAAGACTGCCACTGTATGGACTCTTTATGTTACAAATCCTTTTAGCTACTTGCCAACTAAAGGGGTTAAAATGGAAACCCTTCTGTTTGCTTTAATTGTCTCAGATTTGTGCCTCATAGTTTTATGTCCTCTGAAATTCAGAGTTTACTGATGGAATTAAAAACATTTGCACTTTCCAATGACTTGACTTGATAAATTTGAATTTTGTTTGTAATGAAATCCAATTCATATTTAATGCTCAAATTATTTTCCATGTATTATTCTGACAAAACATTTTTATACTTCATAACTGTCTTGTTTGCACATATAATGTGAATCAATGTTGCACAAAATGTCCATGTATGTCCACACAAAATGTATGTGTGTGAATGTGTTCCTGGTAAACTGAGAAGCTTTATGGAAAACTTTTATAATGAATAAATTGTAACTTTTGTAAATTTTGTCTTGTATTATTTTTCCAAACCATAATTTAATAACAAATTTGACTAAATATCAATTAAATTGAAATTTTAATCCATATAAATATTGTTCTCTGTGTTATTCCACCAACAACATGTTAACCAAATAATAATAAAAAATCATATTTTAAATAGGTCCATTAGATACCTTATTGTAATAATATTCTGTTTTTAAGTTATGCATCAAACCTTTCATACCATACCGTCACAACTCATTCAAGCTCTAACATGTACAAAACATGACAAATCCTGTCAAGCTATGCACACAGTACACTTTCTGTGTGAAAAGACTGACAACAGGACACAAATATATAGTTAAGATCTTTATTCAATAAATTGTTGATAGAAAATATTTGGAATTGTCCAAATATACAAAATCCTGTATAATTTCTAAAACATTGGTATTAAAACAACAGGCACTTGTATTATGAAAAAAGGCACTTTGGAGAACAAGATAAACAAGAGAGAAACTACTAATAGCACTTTGCTGACAAAAACATCATTCAGTCAGACCTGAGGACCGCAAATCGTGGCGATAACAGTGACAGAAATAATGTGGTAAGAAAAAAACAGAAATCATTATGTCTTTTAAAGGCTTTTGGTCATGGAGTGTGTGTGCTTCTTAATCTGCAATGAAAAGAAAACTACTGGCAAAACAACACGTTGTTTCATTCTACAAGATCTGCAGAGTGTATAAACTGTATTCATAGACAAATAATATCTTGTTTTTCTTTAAATATCTGTATAACACTGTGTGCGCTGCTTTGGAAGCAGATAAGGCTTTATAAGATTAGTTTATATAGATAATGTAAAGCAATGTGGAATTATTACAGATATTATACTGGTGTATAAAAAAAAAGAGACAAATTTGGAAGCACGAGCGCACACACACACACAGTTTCGATTTACCTTACTTTGGCCACTTTATACAGAAGGTACAGGCCCTCTGAAACAGAAGAAGGCTTATCAACTAAATAATTCACACTCTTGATTAGAACAGACTCAACCCTCTGGACACACACAGCACACACACACGCTAAACACACACACTACACACACAGATCTTTGGCCCTCTTTTCTCCTATCTTTGCTTTTGGCCTCACTAAAGGTGAACAGCTAATATGAGAAGTGTTAGGTCTAAAAAGGAACGAACGTCACAGCGTGGGTGATGAGGGGTCAGATGATACCTTTAGTCAGACCAATCATCATCATCAAATTCAGATGAATCATCCTCAGAGTCGCTGCACTCCACAGCAATGCGGCGAGACAGGATGGCTGCAACATCATTGCCCATGTTATCCTTCTTCTCTTGCTCTCTCTGTTCCTCCACCTTACGCAGGTTAAATCCTAAACAGGCACAGGATTTTAGCATGCTGAGACAGCTTACAGACTATTACAAACAAATTAGAATGTGTTATTAAACCATATTCATGCATGTCTGTGCATATCAATTAAAAATCAAAAGATTTCAATTTGCAAGAAGCAAAAGGGCATCCAGCAGCAAATCAAATCAAGACACGGTATATGCAAATATTGTGCTCTAAAACAGTGCTTTGATGCATTATAATAATTCTGCATTCTTCTAACAGAAAGACGTATCAAATTTATACTGTGTCAACCAAGTAAAGTGCCTAAGGTTTGGGATTATCTTACCTTGACGAATAGCTGCAAGAAGATCACTGCGAGCATCACTGACAGGAGCAGGAGCAGGCTGGGCTTTGGGTGCGGAGACTGGGAGTCCTCCTGAGGGAGGTGGTGCTGGAGCAGAGGGAGGAGGTGGGCCTGGGGGAGGAGGAGGAGGGGGAGGAGGAGGTGGTCCACCTCCCATGGGCGGTGGAGGAGGGGCTGGAATACCCACATCCATGGGTGGTGGAGGTGGCATGGGAGCAGCATTGTTGGAAAACGCAGGAGGAGCTGGTGGAGAATCAAAACCTAAAGGAGGAGGTGGGACCATTCCACCAGGAGGTGGTGGTGGAGGTGGTGCCATTGGAGGGGCCATAGTTGGACGGCCTGTTGGAGAAGTTGCCATTGATGGTGGAGCTGGAGGAGGGTGGGTGGGGCTTATAAGACTGTTGCGTATCTGGGGTGGAGCACCAGGTTGTCCATCATGATACCTGCAGGAGAATTAGATCAAATAAGAAATCACTTGACAAGAGGAAAACTAGGAGCCAATATGAGATCAGGAAAAATTCTTACGGCACATCAGGAGGTGGTGGAGGTGGCAAGTCTTCCTGCATGGGAGGAGGGAGAGGAGAGCCAGGATCATAACTGTAGGAGCCAGTGCTTTGGTCCAAATACCCATCAGAGTTCATGTAACTCATGTCCTCACCAGAGCAAATACTGCCATTCAACATTTCTGAAGAGCTGTTAGAAATGTTGACACAAACGATAATAAAACATTTAACAATAATTGTATTCAGGCACTAATATCTCACAATATTATCCCATAGAAGTTTTGCATTTAGTATTGATTACCCTATAGCGTCAGGTTTGGGGACAACAAACTCCGCCCCCATTTTCTGGCGTTCCCATTCTTCTTTGCGGGTTTTGATCTTCCGGGGGTTCAAGTTCCTGCGGTTAGGATTGTCATCTTTCTTCTTCTGCTCATAATAAACATAAAACAAAACAAAAATGTTAAAGAATTCTGGAGGTTTTTAAATGCGGTACTGCTTGACAATGTCTCACCTTGTGTTTACGTTTCTCTTTCATAATGTCCTTGGTGTCCTGAAGCATCTTCTCTTTCCAAAGGTCAAAGAAATACGATGGATCAGTGTAGAACTTCAGAGCCTCCCTACCATCCTCCCTGAAAAAAGCAAGAACAGACTTTACCAACTGTACACCCATAATCATATTGTGCAACACCAATATATGACTATATGTACTATTGGAGACAATGTATCCTTCATGGGATGAACTTTAAACCCAAGTAATTATCCTTGTTAAATGGCCGGGGTTTATTTGTACAGTGAACAGTGGTTACATTTGGTAAGTTCATGTGTGTACCTGTAAATGCTAAGCTTGTTGAGAGGGGGTGGCTGGCTACAGGTAAGATAGGTCTCCTGGATTGGCAGTGGTAGTGATTCCCTAATAAACAGCTGCTGATCCTGGTAAGAATTAGAGTGGAATGCTTTCCGGGAGGTGATTGCCTGAAGAGAAACTGGAAAACAGCCATTGGGAAAAACAGGAAGACAGAAAGAAACAAAAAGGAACGAAAAAAGAAAAAGAATAAACACATGGCTGTAAATCATTCACAGCAATACCACCCCAAACTGTCACTACCCATTAAACTACACTAACAAAGAATTGGAAAAATGCCAACTCAAATAAACACCATCTAACATTATCCAATCATTTTTCCGCCACTAATAAGGTCAAAACAGGAAATTCTTAAATCCAAGTAACACATGACTCAAAGACCCAACCCCAGACTATTTATAATCCAATCCATCTCATACCTTCCTCTTCTTTTGGGTCCAGTTGGGTGACTTTAACCTGCAGCTTGTCCACTCTCTCTCCCAGCGTGTTTACCCGCTCTGCAAATGCACTGGCCTGGACAAACAGCTCGCCAAACACATCCTCTGCAAACTTACCTATGATTAAACAAAGTGTTAAAAGCAGCAACACACAACTGAACTATTAATTTGCATACACACCATTACACAAATACTTACTAAGTGAGCCAAGCTGGCGAATAATGTTGGCAAGTGTGATGTTAGTCACACACTCCAGCTCACTCTTGATAGTATTTGGCAGTGTCTGGCGACAAAGGTGTCGCGGTTCGATGTTTCGCGTCACCAAAGGCATGATGAGAACACGACAGTCTCTCTCCTCTTTGAGACAAACAGAAAACAGCTAAACAAACCGCATACATACTGCATTACAAACTCTGTCACTGGCTGGGCTGGTGACTTTTGCTCCTTTTCCATTTATATAACACATGACCAACACAACAGACCACAAGCAGAACTAAAACTGCTGCTGTTATTACTGGCAAGGCACAGCCCACAGCCTAATTTTGATACTCAAACAATGGCTGGCAACTCTTTGTAGAAGTACATTACTCTAATAACTTACACATAATACAATCAGACCCTATCAGTTTACCAGTTTTCCAGGCTAAGGATTCCTTAATGCTATTTAAATATTTGACATGATTTTAAACAGTTGCTAAAACCTGTTATCCAGCTACATAAAAGCTGAAACTTGATCTGTTGCGTTTGCTGATATGAGATCTTGTCGGCAAACCCTTCCGTTCATTTCCAAAACATCACAATTCGTCACAAAGCAATTTGCTCATTTAGATCATAAAAATAAGTTACTCAAAGGAGAAGAAAACGCGTTTATAATAAAACGTAACGCGAGTTTAGGAACAAATAAGACTTCCTACATTGGAATGAGTGGAGGTCCTAGTTTACAAAACAGCAGCAGCAACTTTTTAAGTTTAAAGGTTAAAGTTATAGATGAACAATATTACATTATTGTTATTATTGGGTTATTTCGAAATGTTTCGACAACTGGATATGGAGGCCTAAACTCTGAACCGTCCACAGAGCAGGAAGTGATTAGCGTTAGCTGCACATACGCTGTCAACTCCCAACCCGGCTGCAACTCTTGAATTATTTAGAGACATGATAAAAAAACTTTACAGTCTTACCCGAGTGTATATGAATGTGGCCTTAACTGGCAACGGATTCCGGCTTTTAACTACCTCAGCAGTACCATTCCCTGAGTTTAATACCGTTCATAATTTTCAGAGCCGACAAAATGTCCACAAGAACTGTAACGCGAGCCGTATGGAAGCGACACTTTAGTCCCAGGTTTTCTAACTTCTCATTGGTCGGAATCAGTCAGTCCAAGGATACTATTGGCTGACGCGTCCATCAATCATCAAAAGTGGGACGGGCATGGAAACTGGAATCTTAAAAGCGCGGCTCCACCCTAGCGGCTTAAAAACATCTGTTCGCAGTTTCTACATGAAGCAGGATTATTCAACATTCCTGTACGTCGGGCCTGTCCGAACAAATCCGAAACATGACGAAATTCAGCAATGAACGTCACAACAAATGATTAAATCTGTCCTTTTTTCAGTTGTTGTGCATGAAAAAGAATAAAGCCCATATAAGGATTACAGGCCTGTCTGAAAAAAAAAACCCTGAACTCTCATTAACGTTTCATTTCATACTTTATTCAACATACAAATAATGCATTTTTAAAATATTGCACATAGCCCTGTTGTATAAGTGATGTATACATTATGTGTGGTTACTTATTATATTGATTAGTTATGGGTTTCTGTAGGATTTATCATGATGTTTGAACTGTACGCACAATGCAGAGGTGACTCATTGCAGTCCCATTTATAACCGCTAGACGGCATTACACAGCAAAGCAAACTTAAACTGTAGTCTGTTCGTGTTTGGTGGTGTCATCCCTCACAGTTCACTGTGGACAGAAACATAGCAATGTACGCACGTACTTTATCTTTTCTAACTTCGATGTAAATCTCTCAACAACGCAGTTTATTAGTTTACACTAATATTACACATCTCAGTCGTCTTCATTTGAATGAAAGTTGGCTTTCACATCTGAGAATTTGGTTATCTCTGCTGCTCCAATGTCCTTATCCAGCTGAGTGTGTAAGAGCTGTGTGAGGTGTCCAATTTGTGTCCCAGCACTATGTGTCCTGGGCCGTTTGCCGAGTGCACGAGATGGAGTCCTGAGATGCGGAGGGCTCTCAGTACACTGTACCAGAACCGCACTACCTCCTCTTCAGCTCCACCCACCTCAAATCCCGCCCACTGCAGATGAATGGTCAGAATGAGCTGATTGATCCTTTTGAGAGTTCCATCTTTAATCCAGCTTTCTAATATGCGCCACTCGGCGCTCTCCAGATCCATACGCAGGACATCCACCTACACATACACACAGATTAGTACTAATATAAAATTTACAGCTTGGAGAAATAAGACCCCCATTTTTTAACAATATTAACACTTTAGTTCCTATTAGGCTGCTAATTATTGATAAGAATAAACTCCTAAAGTGAAGCACATCTAATGGAACGGTTGCTATGACACCAAAATGTGATTATAGACTCAAGTACATAAAAGTAGAACTACAGAATGATTCAATTAATCATTATTCATTCAACACTGAATTGTGGATTTAAAAAAAAACTATAGCGTGACCCAGTGATGGTGTGTGTACTGTATACGAGAATCATGTATGTGTATATAAGTACCGTAGTGAGTGTATTAAAGTACCGTAGTGTGGCCCAGGGAGTCCATAAGGTCCACCAGTCTGTGTTGTATATTACCCATGAGACCTGTGTGGGATCGACTGCGTGGATGGCGCCAGGCTAACCAAGCCCGGTGATTCTTGAGAGACGCATGCCCTGAATCCTCAAATCTCCCTCTACGGCTGGGGTCAAACCGGTGAACCTTACACCCCACATGCAACATTGTGTCTAAAAACACAGCATCCTTCCCATCCAGACTGTAAAGAAACAGACAAAAGATTCTACTCATTTGAAACAGCCTGAAGCATCACAAAGTCATGACATGTCAGTGTTTATGAGCTACAGAATCCTTTTGTTTGTTTTTTAAGATTATATTAATTATAAAAATTATATTTAGAACCAAACAAATGTCTGACACAAGTTGCTGTCTAACAACGCAAAAAATTACTTAGAATCTCATGCTGTTAAACAAACAAGGTTGGTCACGAGTTGTACAATGTTAAACTATGTTCACAAAGAAAACAGTTTGTTCATTTTCTATTGCTTTTATAAGTAGTTGCTAATTAAGTAAATTTCAACTACATAATCTGTGAGGTCTGTATCTCAATATTACCATATGTTGGTACCTGAAAGAATAGGCCACACAAGCACTTTTGCTTTTCCAGTGGTTAATACACAATGCATCAGACCCGGGAGATAATGTGGACTGATTCTCTTCCGAACCCTTGACCACAGAACAGTTCACCTGCATAATGTGGAGACAAGAACCGGTCGTTTTAAAATGTACTGACTATCTTATATTTCTTAAAACAAGCAAAGTGTGTATACCTCTGTTGTGGTGATAAACCGAGTAAGACGTTGCAGCTCACTAATAAACGAGGGTTTCTCTGATGCCCATGGCTGCAGTATCAGCTCTCTAGACATCGCCTGCAAACGCATAAACACAAAGCTCTCCCTCTTATCTGCCATATTCACAAACAAATGTAAAACTAGCAGGGTCCTCTAGAGGAGGTTCCACTGAGAAGCAGTGCAGTGCTTCAGGCAGGAAAAGTTGCAGCTTGTCTGGGGGTCACAGAATGTGCCCCTTTAAAACCAAAGGTTATATGTGTGTGAACAAACGAAACAATGAGAATTTAGAGAGGAAAAGAATTAATCCTGGTTTGTTGGAAACAGGGCCCCTCCCAAAACACAGAACAACCCTGTTTAGTAACCATGGAGACACTAGACTAAGGGAAGAGGGAATATGACTCACGGAGGAACTCACTGTTGTGGGGGAGGTGGGGGCGGACAGAGAAACAAACAGAGAAAAGAGAGATTTTCTTTTTTTCAGAACATTCCCTTTATTAATGTGTTTAGGAGGGATCCCCTTTTGTTCTGCCAAGTCACCCATATGTTTTCCAGACTAAATGAAACCCTCCCGAAAAAAACATTTGCACAGTTTTACATGGTCTAATATGGGTATTAAAATGCCATTTATTTTAATGGGATCAGTTATTTTATCATTTTCACATTTGGACAAGATTACAACCTGTTCCAGGTGTGATTACCTGACGTCCGTCAATCTCGTTTTCGTCGTCGTATCCTGCTAGTCTTGTATCGTCGTCAGGCCAGCGACCCAATCCTCCGTTTTCCCGATCATTTGTATTACCGCTGTTGTCAGATAATAGCGACCCGCTGCTCTTCTCTATACTTATGATGAGAAACGCAGGCTCGTCCCCGGTCTTGCTGCGCGGTACTGTGAAACTCACCAGCAACTGGACAAGAAGTAGCACCGGCAAAACTATAACGAATATACGGTGGGACATGTTTCTAAGTACATTAAAGTTACAGGCGGCCATACCTGCCCTCTGCGAGCAAAGACTGGCCCATTGAAGCGCTGAGACTAAAGATGAAGAGTCGGCGCCACCCGTGACTTTCTGGCTTGAGGGCACGAGGATTGGAAAAGCTTACAGCTGGACATTTAAAGTGTGTTTGCATGTGTGCGCACACCCCCCTTTTAAAGGCAAACAGACGTTCCCTTAAAGTTACCAAAACGTTACAGCAGTAACGTTAGTGAAGCATTATTTATCATGTCAAAATGCATGAAAAAAAATCGCATAACCAAACAGTAACRTCTATACACAACATCTATAAAAAATGAACGTTTTAAACGTTTCTAGCATATTAAAATCCTACTGCACAAGAGTAGATAAAGCAATTTTTGTTGTTTTTGGATTGTAATCGTTTGTAATTTGTGATCGTTGTTAAGTATATTAAGATGTATAAATAAGGAAAGTATTTATTAATAGTGCATTCCCATCGTGCCTTGTAAATGATCATACGTTTTAGGAGAATAACAGAAATCAGTCATGGTAAATTACATATTAAAATGTATGGGTACATTATAATGGTGTTAGAATGAAAAGCAGCCACGGCTGTGTTGTACCTATTTCAAAAAGAAACTTATTAAAAAGGTGCAAATTTGTCATACATGCCTGTGGAATTAAAAGCATTTTTGCCCATAACCTATAGCAGTAAGAGACTGACTCAACTAAGAGTCAGAGCAGTGGGCAAATCTCGGGTCTCTTTCTTCCTTTACGTCCGACTTACTAGATGCGCTGTCAGGCGTGTAAATCTAATCATGAGAAAAACTCCCTGAGCTGAAGACATAACGCAGACACATGTGACGTACGTGTCCAATATTTTCACTTTCTCAACACAGTGGGGCAGCACGAGGATGAGAAATTAAAGTTTCTGTATCATAGCCCCCCCACGCGTGAACGCTACGTCCATGCAAATGAATCGACACAAAATAAGGTACTAAAAGATATAGCCTAAACGTGACATTAACCATGTTATTATAAATGACATTTTTCGTTCAGTCTTAGCCTTAATCAAATGACGTCCTTTCCATAAACTCCATAATATCTATACAGCATTAATTTCCCGTCTCACATCTCCGCCGGTGTCCTCGTCTGAACCGCGAGCTCCCGTTAGTATGTCTGACGCCAAAAGCGCAATCGCCTCGTTCCAAACGCCTGAGCTCTGCTGCACAGCCCGGAATACAAAACAAAGTACCGAATCTGCTCTCAGAAAGGGTTTTGGTAAGAAACGTATGGTTGGAAATGTTTTATCTTGAAGATCATTCGAATGCATTGTTAACCAACTTGTGAATCAAATGAATTTTTTTGTAATTTACCAGACGTCTACATCTGATAACTTAAGGTTTCCATCATTTGTATTTTTTTTATTGATAGCCTGCTTGGCTGTCAACAGACACGTTCCCCTAGTATTAAGTTCAGCTATTCTAAACTACAGAGCAGAGGCAAGACAAAATTAAACAAGGGTCAGAACAGAATGTGTATTTAAATATTTTCACCTCAGATACAGTATATGGAACAGACAGATACAATATTTCATCACAAAAATCACTGTACGACACAGCGGACCACAAGAAATACGAACAGAGGGAAGAAAGGAAAAGAGGAGGAGAATATGCATTGTCCACACCCTGAGTTCCAGACCATCATATCCAGGGTGAAAAGACGCCCTAGCCTTTCAACATCTCAACAAAGACAGCATCTCTCTGGGGCAGTGCATGTGTTTCTGTCCTCCTGTGGTGTTAAAAACACACAAATGAGCAGGATGTTGGGCACAAGGTGACCATGCTGCAGGTCCAAAGCGACGGCTGAGGGGATCAAATTTAGACATATTTCTGTGGGGACCAGACCAGTCCACTGATAAAAAGATGACAAAGTGTACTTGCACAAATCCAAGCTGAATTATTTAAAGCCACATAAAACTGGTATTTTCCTTCATGTGTCTTTACAGCAGTTCCCAAACACTCTTATGACAATGCTGCTTAACGTGTCTCCTTCAGCAGGACTTTGAGTTTCTGTTGTGTCTTCATTGCAGTGAGCTCTTCAAAGGGTGGAATGGTTTGAGTAGCGTATGTACAAATGCTGATCTAAAAAAATGAAACAAGAAATTATAAACAAACAAAACTTAGAGAAGGGGGCAGGGTTTGTGCAGTCACCATTTATATATGCTGAAGGAAGCAGATTTGTAGCGACAATCAGAGGCTTTGAGAATAAAAACAGAGAAGAAGAGAGCAAGATCAGAACATTGTCAAAAAACCTTTTGCAGGGTCTCTCACACTGGTTTAGTTTTTGGGTGTCACTGAAATGTGTATGTGCATTCTGAAGGGATATGATGTTCCCTGCTTTTCAGCAAATTGTTTTTTTCATTATACTTGTAGTGTCCAGTCTTTCCTTGTCTCTAGCCCAAGCTGTGCAGCAATGTAAGTTTGTGAGCGCATGTTTATTTGCACATGCATTTGTTTATATGCAAGTCTATATGCAAGTACATGTGAATGCATTGTGAAAAGACTATGTCTGTATTTGTGTGTTGATGCATGTGTATGTGTGTGTGTGTGTGTGTGAATGAATTGGATCTTGATTGTCACTGCTGATGAAGTCTTTATTTAGTCCATATCTCTGAATCTTTCAGTCTTACTCAGGAAGAATCTTCCAAAGCTTATCCTTTAAAAAAGATTAAAAATATGAAAAGCGTTCTGTCCATTTTATCTGCAAGAAAAAAAGATAAAAACAGTGGGTTAATTTCAATACACAATGACATAAGTGTAAAATAGTTTGTGGTAAACTCCCACTAAATATTTTTTAAAAAACATTTCTTACAAGAATATCATTACAGCACCCTTACAGCAGTGTGGAAAAATAAAATAATTTAAACAGCTGCACAGTAAAATAGACCATTTTATATTGTTATCAACTCAGCTATGTCTTCTCTTACCTTTATAGGGAAACCAAGATAATTCCAGCTACAGGCTGGTGACGGTGAAGCCTTCATCACTGGGTTGATCAAGAAGCTGGCAGAGTACCCCTCCCCGGGCTGTTTGGGGTGCATAACGTTGTCCAACGGGTGCATAGCTGTCCAAGTTACCATGGTAACCCATCTCTTCATGCTGAGGGGAAGAGTCCAGAGTTCCACTCACACAGGAAGTTGACATGGTAGGGCCTCTGTGTAAAGGGGAGGGATAAGAAGAATGGGACGAGCCTCTCATCCCAGACACCATCAATGACATCTCCCGTTTGTGGGAGGGCAAAGAGACTGCTGGTGGCCGCTGTTCCTCATAGCTTTGGGGGCTGCCAGTGACACTTCCTCCTTGCCCATACCAGCATGGAGAACCACTGTAACTGGGGGAATCATACTGGGAAAACTGGTCTTTTGGGACACGATGCGGACTCATGGCAGCACCACACTGTGGCAAGAGACGAGGAGTTGGAGAGACAGTTGGGCTAAAAGTTCTGGCAGCATGCCCATAAGTCTGTGAGGGAGGACCAGGTTTTGGGTACTGTTTTAGGACATCTGACTGATTTGACAAACTGGGGGAAACTGAGGCAGAGTCTGGAGGATAAACATGAGCAAATCTTTCATCAGAGGAGGGAGTAGACGTATGGACAGAATATGGGGAGGGGTATTCACAGGACTCTGGGGCATGGCTGAGAGGTGACAGGCTGCTACTGTCTCCACTATAGTAGTCCAATGCTTCCTGGTATACCCCCCCTGAACCCATTTGCCCTGACCCTGCTGGGACTGAAGGCTTTTGAGATTTTGTTTTTGGTGGTGGGGGGCGTTCTCTTTGGCAAGGGGAAAATCCACCCCTGCCTCTGGTTCCCCTGGGCTGTCTTCCACCTGTAGCACTACGTTTTGGCCCTCCTCCTTGCATAGGTGGGCTGGTAGGTGATCCTGGGGGAACAGAGCATGCTTCCCTCTCATTGTGTATATCAGACTTTTTTCTACGACCACGACCTGGTTTTGCTCCCCCTTGGAATAGTACATTCTGACTCC
Source organism: Yasuhikotakia modesta (assembly GCA_036877545.1). Lineage (NCBI taxonomy): Eukaryota > Metazoa > Chordata > Actinopteri > Cypriniformes > Botiidae > Yasuhikotakia > Yasuhikotakia modesta. The sequence continues at coordinate 37,431 of JBAJNP010001987.1, read as the reverse complement.
AGTTGTACGAGGGGCCTGCTGAATTCTCATTCCAGTCAAGCATTAGCTTCTCCAGGCTTGAAAGACTAGACTGCCCCTCAGGCATAGGAACATCCCTTGGGCGAAATGTGCCCCCCATAACACTCATACCCCCTCCACCAGTATGAGAAGAATCTGAGGAGGATTCAGAGAGTGTTTCAGGGCAGGGACGCTGTTTAGCTTTTTGGGGTGTGTAGTTTGAGATGTCCAAAATGTCTTTGGATTCTGATCCAGCTCCAGCTACCCCATAGTCAGAGTAACCATGAAACTGATGAGAACCATATGCATCACCACCCCAGTTATTTCCCCCTTGTCTGTATCCCCACTGAGCTGCAGAGGAGTATTGTCTGCAGCTCTCAGGGGGAGATGATGATATGGAGTAAGGACTAGATTTTGACATTGACATATAACTTCCACCTGGTGAGGTTGGGCCGGAGTCCCCTCGTTGTATGGCTAAATGGGGTGGGCCTGGATACCCACTGAAGTTGCGCTTGGCTGAATTCTGATAGTTAGAGTAACTCATCTGACACTGTGCAGAGGGAACAGAAGGGGTTTTTGTGCCATAGGTAAAGCTACAGTCACTTGGTCTTTGCTGTTGTTGCTGCTGTTGAGGGAGGGGGTAAATGCTTCCCCCTTGAGGGACCCCAGCACTATAATTAGGTGGATATTGAGGAAAACCACCAGATAAATGAGGAGAGCTTGGTGAACGGGAAAGCATGAGTGCAGGGGATTTAGGGAAGGATGGAGTTGGAGAAGTCTGTGAGACACTATATGAATATGAAGATTTAGTTGTTGAGCTGCTCACAGTTTGAGGTGAGGGTAATGCTGCACCTTCCCCAAGACAGGCTGCTCCTTTTGGACTTCTTTTAGGAAAAGCAGGAGACCAGCGGTGAGCTGCACCGGGGCTGCCACTCTCATAACCTGGGGTGACTTTACGGCCTTCCTGGCGTCCAGCAGGACTGGACATAGAAATGTCTAGCAAGTCAGAGGAATCATCAGAATCAAGAAGAGAGCGAAAGTATCCTGCAAACATTCCCTGAGACTCCTCTGAACTGCCCACTCCTCTCACACCAGGGCTGTGGTACATCCCTCCTCTACCAGCCTCACTGGCATGAAAACCACCACGAGGGGAACAAATACTACTTCCTTTCTCAGACAAACCTCTCTCATCTTTTCCTATCCAACTGCTGTTACCATTTTGCCAGTCTTGATCATCTGGACCTGGACCATTTTTTAAAGCCCCATTTCTTCGTGCCCTGCGTTTTCTAACCTTTTCTACAGGTGCAGAGTCATTGAAACTTGCCCTATTTATTCCTCCTGATATACCCTTGCCTCTTTTTCTAGGAGTTCCTGATTCAGATGTGGGAACTTTCCTCTTTTTGCCAATTGTTTCAAAGAAGTCACTAAATGATCTCTTAAAGGAATCAACAGAACCAGCAGCCCCCCCACCCCTACTCCCCATACAACCTGCACGGCCACCTCTCCTACGGAACCGTGTGAGACGGTGCAAAAGAGAAGAAAGTGATGGATTTTCTGGTGGTATGTGAAAAGTTTCAGGTTCTGTTGGGGTCCAGCACCGTGGAGGTGAGCAGCGGCCTGTGCTGGGAGGTTGCCTATTCAAGAATGCCAGTTTGGAAAGAACATCTGCATATTCTGACTTAACATCATTGGTATCATTAACATATGAGGGCTGTGGGGATGGTAGCTTTACTGTCCGTCTCCTTCGTATTTTTTTGGGCTCTGCAGCACAGGCTGCTCCAACTCTGGTCTCATGCATGTCAGGCTGCCCTGGTAATGCCTGTTTAGGGGGGCGTCCCCTGCGTCGCTTCAAAATAACAGGAAGTTCTCCAGGTGGAAACATTACCATCACACTCTTTCCATTGTTTTTCATGCGGAGGAGAGCAGTGGGCTCTCTGGGAACATTAGCGCCTGGATCAGCTCCTACGCTTCCCTCGGGCCCCTCTCCTGCTGTGACCCCTTCTCCACGGGGTCCAGAGCACACTGGCTCCAGAGATGATATCTTGTAGCTTTTCTGTCGTCTACTCATATGAACAGGTATTCTTGCTACTTTCACCACAATCTTTCTCACTCCCAAAAAACGCCCCTGACGCTTTCCTCTAACTACGTGATGAGTAACAATTCCCTGTCCTTGTGATGTTCTCATGCTATGATTTGGTGCAATACTTGTTGATATGACTGGCAACGATAAATCCTCAAAGGCTGAGGAACCCACAGCCACCTCTGGAGGATGCTCCTCTAATGGCTTAACATCCTCTGTTCTCCAAACTTTATTCTCCTCCTCTTCACCCTTTTGGTCCTGCTCCCTTTTGAAAATATTTTCCTCAACAGCTCTGCGTAAACGGGACGATTTCCGAAGATGGCAGGGGAAACGCGGTCGACCAGAGCTCCGGAGGGTATATTTTCTCTCAGCCTCCACAGAAGTCATGACAGTGGTTTGGCCTGTTATACGAATGTGATCTAGGTTGGTGGTGTGATCCATTTCTGGCATACATGTTGGGTTGTTCTCCATCTCATCCTTGACTACAGAGGAAGGGTTGTATTGAGAAGGTGTTAGAATCTTTGAGGGAGTGGTGGTGTTCAACAAAGGAGCTGACTGAACATGAATATTATGTGTTTCAGGCTTGGGGTTTAGAGACAAGTCCTCTGGAATAAGAGATGGGTCCTGCTCCATAAATGAGGTGCCAGGATCTGTAAGCGTGCACAAATCCTTCTGTGTGCGTTTGTGTGTTCGCGTGTTTGTGTCCATCCACATATGGGTTTCCATTGGAATGCGTGTATGAGACTGCAGGTGTGCGCTTGTCTGTGTGAGTGGATGTGGTTGTTGGGGTGTGTGCATTTGTGGCGGTGTGTCTGGCTGCATATGCATTTGTGCATGTGTGTGTAATTGCTCCACAAATTCTGTAGATCTTTGTCTCCTTGCCCTCCGTCGAAGCTGGTCTTCATGGTTCCGCAGGCCATTAGCCAGAGAGGAGGGTGAATAAAAGCTGAAATCTAGTGAGCTGGCTGGATCAGGGTCGGAGGGTCCTACAGATGTGCCCCCAAGCTCTTCATCACCCTCCCACGGAGAGGGACCCTCAGCATCACTGCAGTCCTTGTCAGCCAGTGTTTCACAAGTCAGACGAACACCTCCAGAGCGCAGGCGACCTGACAGTCGGCTCATCACCCCCAATGTTGCCGACCAGGATCCTGATGTTTATGTTTATGTCTGTGATGGTTTCTTGTGAAATCTAAACGTGCACAGGATCCAGTTTAGCAAGAAGGCTGTTTGAGTACACTCTTTCCTCTCATTATGTTGTTCTTGGCCAGAATGAATTGGACCACCAGGCTTCACACAGACTTGGGGTTCACAGTTTTCAGTAGTGCAGACCAGAGGCAATTATTGCCCAGTAGGATTTTAAAAAGAAGAAAAACAAAACAAAAAAAATGTTTAAGTATTGGATTACAGTTAAAAAATGCAAAACATGTTGTACAACAACATTTAAAAAATGCAGTTGAAATAACTGCAGTTGTTCTTACCATGTCTACTGCTGTGGCCATGCTTTGTGTTATCCCTGTGGGCGAAAGGACACTTGTCACTATGGCGATACAGTTAGAGAACAGTTGTAACCATGGCAATAGAATATGAGTGGAACGGTAACCATGGTTACATAGTTTTCCTTTCCAATCCAATGGATTGCAGGCCTCACTATGGCAATACAACATATGTCTCAGTGGATATGCAACTGATATAGCAATTGAAGGCATTTACAAATAACATTTCAGTGAAAACCTAAAAAATTAATTTACCAAACTCTAGAACGCGGTTTATTGCCTGTAATCTCTCCCAATACTTGAATTTCTGAGTCCTGACAAATTAAAAATGTCATGGAGTAAGCTATATCAGAATCATCATGTACAATGTATATAAATATATACAACCTTTCATATAATGTGTGGTAGATTTAAAGTGTTTTAGTGATTATCAGGATGATTGTGAGACATGACATGTACATGACATGATTTAAACGTTGTTTACATCATTTAAATAAATACTAAGAGTACAAATAATGAAAAGACACCATTTAAAAAATGACGATGACAGGGGAAAGCTTAAGTTTCCAAAAATGGCTACATTTTAACTCATTTAGCCAGTAAACCAAATGCATACATTTAATTTAAAAGCCAATATCTAATTAAAATAGATTTAATAAAGATAAAGTTTTACAAACAAGCTACATTCATCCACATTAAACTGAATCACAAAATGAGCCGGAGCAGATGACATACCTAAACAATGCAGAGAGTTTGGGACCTGGCAGCAGGGGGCAGCAGAGGGATGAGAGGAGGGGTGTGTAGAGCGCTAGAAAGATCCTGCAGGAAGAGACGTTTGATTGATGTTTAATTGGTCTGAGGAACAGCTCAAATAAAACAATCATGGGTAAAATGAAACAAATAATTACAAAGAATTCTTCAATATCATGCTGGAATGAGAAGACACGTCCAAACGGAAGAATATTTCTTCCAAAAACTACAATTTTGCCATCATCTGTTGATATTTTTGCTCTTCTGTGAAGCACAAAACAAAATCTCAGTCAGAATGTCAGAACATCTGTTTTTCTTACAAGTACATGTAAGATGGTAATTTGTACCACTGATACAAGCAAGAGAAAAAACGGCATCAAAGTATCATCAAAAAATCAGGAGTCCATATGACTTGAGCAACACAGCAGTTACTCTGAAGCCATATGACGGCTCTCTGTGTGAAACGACTGAAATTTAAGCGGTACACCAATAACCACTCCATTTTCTCTAGCCCTTAAACCTCATTTGTGCTCTTGTGTCACAATTAATCACATGACAAAACCCAGTGGCTCAATGTCGACAAACCTGACACAACGTGTCTAACTGTGCTACCTTTAATTAAACACAAGCGCAAATGAGATTTGAGAGTTCCAGCTGAGGAAAAGATCTGTTAATAACAGTTTACATTTCAAAGGATTGAAATATGGGCTATGAGTCATATGGACTGCTTTTATAATACTTGTATACTGGAAAATCCACTTTTTTGTATCAAAAACTCTGACACTCTGACAGTCATTTTGCGTTTTACAAAATAAAGAAATAACACAAAAAAGGCATGAGGCTAAGTAAATGACAACATTTTGATTTTTAGGTGAAGTATCCGTTTGAGAATGCCGCTTTAATTGCGATAAACATTGTAGTGATCTAAGTCAGTCCAGGGGCTGGACACACACGCACAACACAGCTCTATCCATTTCTGAGTCTGTCCCACATGGTTTTTATTACTAACTGGCAACGATAAGGAAAGTGCAGAAAGAGAGAGAGAGCGAGAGAGCGAACCAGAAACATGTGCTACAGTACATGGTGCCGAACAAGCTGCCACATTTGCATTCTTGAAGACACTGTTAGAGAGACAAACAGACATACAAAGTCCACAGACATACAAACTCTCCATTTTGCTAGAAGTATTGCACACAGATAGCATGTTGTCCACATACAGAAATCTAATATATGGATATATATGTCAAACACATTTATGTATGGACAGGAAAAAAATGCTTGATATATGCAACCTATACTTCAAAATACTACAATAACTACAAACAAATATGACAACTTTAATTCCTGTACGACAAGAATGGACACATTACATTATATAAAGAGCGAATTCATGCCTGTGTTTGCATGTAAAATGACTATAAACTATAAACATACACGTACATTAAATACATATACATGTATTTAAAATGATAGTTTTATGTATACATCTCAATGGCTCTATATCAGATTTCTGTATGAGTGGTCTAAGTCATTTCACTGATAAAACACTGCAACTTCACTTTCTAATTCCATTCAATTATTTCATAAACATATACAACCAAAACACTAACATAGTAGAATTAATATTCTGTGTCACAGACAAAAGAGCCGCAATCAAGTGCTTCCTGAAGCCATGGATATGCTTCCCACACTATGGTCTTGCCAGTTTGGCCCACTCTTTCTTGTGCAAACTAGATTTTAACACTACATGCTTACAGTTTTGATCTCCCCTCACAGGTTCTCAGAGATTTACCGTAGATCTGAACACTCGGCTGTCTACTAGAACAATTCGTTTTTTGTCTGCTTTAAGTCTCATGACCTTCACTCAACAGCCAGGTTTCTAACGCTTCTTTCGAAATCGCACTCCAAAATGCTTCAGTCTTGAAACCGTGCACACGTTTAAGGCACCCAGTGCCAAAAGCAACAACACAACCCAAAACATCAATGAACCTCTCTTGTGTTTGACTGCACCATTCTTTTAACACTTCATCTTGTTTTCGGTAAACACAGAAAAGATGTGCTTTACTAGGAAAGCTTGATTTGGTCATGAGAGGAATTTCTGTTGAGGTGTGTTAAACTGCAGCTTCTCTATGTCCAAGCAGGGGGGTCCTCCTGTCTGTCATTGGCTTGGCAACACAACTTAAGGATTTTTGTGAAACTGTAAGTTGTGGCTTGTGTTTGAAGGTCTGGAAACTGTGTTAACTGAGTGTGTTTAAACTATTTCTGTTAAATATTTCTAAAATGGACACTTTCCCCTTTGCTATGGCCACAGCTCTAATAGTAAGTCTTAATAATTGACCTTAATATTCCTGATAGCATTGTAAATGGCAAAAACAAAAACGTCTAGGGCTTTAAAGAGCAAGTTACAGATTGTCATGCCTGGCATCAATTCTTACCTCACCCTCTGAACTCTTGACAGAAATACACACCATGAAAATGAATCCTTAGCTCTACTCAGATTTAAATAAAGTTAAATTGTGTCATATTTTATAATGCTTACTTGCAACTGACCACAAATGACAGCTAAAAAGCGTTGCTTGCTTGAATGAATTAATTTGATCTAATTACTTCAAACTAATTATTATTTACATGACTTTTTGTGTAATAAGCTGAAACTTCATTAGTTTCCTTTTTAATTTGCTCCCTTGCCAGGATTTTTTAACCATATTTCTGGAAAATTATCTGGAGAAAGTATTTGCATCTGCAAGCTGCCATACATCAATGTAACATCAGACAACCTTTTCTTCTACGAATGCCACCGACCACAAGAGGAACACGGCATGAATAACATAAATATTATTGTAAGATGATTTAGCAAATTAAACGGCAACCTTCAAAGCGTACAGGCCACATAGTTACATATCAAAAGTTTTGTGTTCACCAAAAAATTTATTCTCAACTGCTCTGAGGCCATTTTAGTATGATCAGAAACCTTCTGAGACATAAGGTGTCTCCAGTTACCCAACTTGTGTTTGTATGGACTAAAAACCTGCAGCACAATATGAACAACACAAACGTAGGTCTATCGTGAAGCAGCTCAGTTCCCGGATGACAAATAATTGACAGAACAAATATAAATAAGCAACTATGGAAGGCTTAATAAATTCAGTATTTACAGTTCTTGCAAGTGTGTTTTTTCCCCACCCTAAAACAGACTGATGTTATCAGAGGACAGATGAGCACAAACAAATCAACGATTCAGATCTGCAACTTAAGAAAACCACCCTCACATTCTGTCTCTCTCATTCTCTTTCACTTTTTTCAAAAGTTGTTTTCTGTCTCTTTTCTCCGTCTCCCTCTCTTTTTCTAATTAATACCACTCATTAATTAAGCATCAGTCTCACAGAAGACAGGAATGAGAACAACTGCAGTACAGTTCTTTAATTACAGTAACACACACACTCACACACACACACTTACAGATTCTCTGTCAAACACACACACACACACAAAATCTTTCACACAGAGTCTCTCAGATATTCACAAACATTCCTCCTCCTCAGCGTTCGAGAGAGATTGAATGTCTGGAGCTTCTCCTACTCTTCTCTCACAGTTCTGGCACCATCACATATTTGCCTGCCAGGACAGACTAGTGAGCTGGATTAAGTCAAAGACTGTGTGTGCGCGTGTGTGAAGCAGATATGAATAGGACTAGCAGTGGTCTGCTTTGTGTGCTAATTGATTGTGTATTTCATTCTTTTCAGCTATTTTTTTTCAGATATCTTTCAAGATACAGTTTGTGGAAATGTGATGTTTACAGTGTATGGTTACAGGTAAGAAGCTCATAAATCAATTTTTTTGTTAATTAGGCTGTTAGCGCCCGTCTTTAATAACATTTTATACATACAAGCACAGAGCCAATACAATTTATGACTGATTCCACCTGTTTTCTTCATGAGGTTTAGCCAACATTATACTGACAGGGTAATTAACCAAACACACTGCATAGGAGCAAACTACAAAAACACAGAGATGCTGCCTTCCTATAACTTTAACTTATTACTCCCTATAATTTGTACTGTAAGTTATATTCCCATTCAGTAGCAATCACTGACTATACATATCATAATATGGTCATATCATAAGCTATATGATTAAACAGCAATTCACTGCTAGCAGAATAAGGTTCACATTTAAAGGACCATTTTAAAAAAACACTTCAGCAAAGTCTTGTGTCCTTCCGCAATTCAACCTGAAGGTGGCGCTGTAATGTTGGTCGACAAGCTACATAATCACATACGGAACGCAATTTTGATTCATACTTTGTCATTTATTTAGACATGAATGGGATCTAGTATTACACTCGGATTTATTTGTACCACTCGCCATGTTCACAGCCTAACAAACCTGCTAAACTGATGCACACAACCAGACTGACATGGACTTGCCGATGCGTATTTTTTCAACATTGTCCGGAACTAAGTAACGTAAATATAAATAATATAATATAATAATATGAATGGAACCAGAACATAAAGTGCTTAACATGAACAATAAACGTGAATCAACGCGTGCATTTGACGTCAACTTATCACTGGTGAACAAACGCAGGTGTTCACGAAACCATTCACGGTGAATAAGACCTGCTGGAAAGTCCACCTCCAGCAGTCCTTCTGACACAACCTCTAACACGTTTTAATACGTCAAACGCGTCTTTCTATGAACACAGAAGCACAATAAAGTATAGATTGCTAACCGCTATACTCAGCTTTTCCTCCATCTTTCCACACGCACTTCACTCCAGCTGAGGAACCACGTGAACTCCACTGACTTCCCTCCCATTGGCAATTCCTCGCAAAATTTGCTGCTCATTTGCATAAAGTTAAACTTTTAAACTTTTGACGCGTCGCTCGCCACGCCTTCATTCTGACGCCTATGTATATCCCTTTACGCATTATAATATTCTAGAAACTCTGTATCTGACATGAAAAAATGTTAAATAATGTTAGATATAACATCAGCAATTTAGATTTGATTCAGTTTATATTAGCATCTATGTTTCCATGTAGATAAATGTTTTAGTGGGGCCTCATCTGCCCATACAGAAGAGCTTTGACTGTTCCCATCATGATTTAGACACTTTAGTCTTTAATGTATTTTAAGTCTTTGATGAATGTGTTTGACTTCTTACTGCAGCGTCCCGTCTTTGTGACCACTTTTTTTCAACACACACATTCTGACTCTCTCTCTATTGTTTCAATCCTTTTTACTGCGCCAGTGCTCCCCAGGGAATCCAAACAGCTGGGAATGGTTAGCCAATCAGACAGCTGCATTAAATTCACTGTCCAATCACATGCATTAAAGTCTACACTGCTGCCCACCTGTCCATTGGCAAAATCAGCCATTCTGTACACAAATACCACAGCACAAAACAAGATTAGGTGTTGAGTCATCCTGCAACAAGATTGGCACAATCTGAAAATGTTCACAATGGAATTTTATGTGGATCTCACAAAATTTCGACCAATCACAAGAAATATAACACCAATCAGACATACAGGGGAACTTAATCATACAAATATATGACAACATATTATCATATATACAAGCAAAGACATGCTAAATGTAACACTGGCCAGTAAAGGCAACAAAGTACGTAGGATGTTTTCCATTCATTCTTTTAACACACTGTATGCATTTGTTTATGCTACACACAGTAGGTAGAACAAACTTGCAGAAAGACAAACTAGCGTAAAATGCGTTCGCACACACAAACACACTTACGAACGCACAGCGACATACAAAAAATGCATTGTCTGGTATGCTTCTCTTGTCTAACTTTTTGTGGTGTCCATATGCAAAAGTATGTTTGCACTAGTGTTTGTGCTGGGATGTTTGCCTGTTTACACAAGTGCAAAGAAGTGCTCATGTGCGTGTTTACACAAGTGTGTGTTTGTGTGTCAGTGGGTGTGTTAGGGAAAAGCACTCACTCAGTTCAAATGAGAGTGCAGTTGTTGCTAAGATACAGGCAGCAGCCCCGACAGTGTGTGAGGGCGAGTGACAGAGAGAAAGAAAGAGAGGGAGAGAGAAACAGAGAGGTAGAGCAAGACAGGGTGAGAGAGAAAGATGGGGAGAGAGTGTTGGGGGAAGCAGAGAGAGAGAGAGAGAGAGAGAGGTAGAAGTGGGTCATAAGATCCACTGAGACACTCAGTGACACTCTGCAGAAACACAGCTGTCATCACACGCACACACACACTTTGTCTTTTCTCTGGTTTCCCTCTTTTGCTTTTCACTCTGCCTCAATCATTCCTCAGCTCTCCTTTCTTCCGTCTCAAACTGTGTTCTTCTCATCTGCATTCTCGATATCTCATGCCATCTCTATAACCTCTCAGTCACTCTTCCCCAGTCTTCTCTCTCTCTCTCTCTCTCTCTCTCTACTTTTTTCTTTCACCTTCTATTACTTGAACGCTCTCTCTTGTCCCCAGCTGCAGGAAATTCCTAATAATCTTCATCACCAGAGACTTCAGCACTTAGCCAAGCCAAAAAGACTTAAACACACACAATCCACACGCACACCTATTTTACCTCTGTTGCTTGTCTTTTTCTGTTACTGGCCCCCTGAATACATGCATATGGGACATTGTGTCCCATTACATTTCAAATCTCATGTTTTTGTTGTGAAATGTTATCTAATGTTATTTAAATCTTTTATGAACAGTAGCTAGACAGTAACAGACAATTCAAATCTAATAATTAATACAGAATCTGTTTAATTTATATCTGATTTATTGTAGGAAATTTATAGGAAATTAACATTTGAATGTTAATTTTAATATTCTGTACTGAGTAATAGTTTAATTTATGTTCAGTTTACAACCCTCTTACCCATTTTGAAGAGGTATTTTATGTAAAATTTTACATTTGATGTTTATTTAATATTTAATATGCATTTGCACCAAATTTTGGTTGCAGGGTTGCAGAAATGGACAAACCTCATGTAAAATGAATAGAAAATAAAACAAATCATGTAATATTTAGTTTGACCTCCTGAGGTTGACGATCAGTATTTTTGGAAGGTTAAGCACCTCCTTTCACAGACCATTTGTTGAAAAAGAAAAACAATGAATTTTTAACACTTTTAGACCCTATTTTGTCCCCCGTTTCTGTTCCTGTGCCTGGTTGAGGTTATTTTAGGAGGAGCAGAGATTACACCGTCCTGACCTCTCAGCCCCTCTCTTGGGTCACATGACCACAGCACCAGCTGAGAGCAGCCATCCAGCGGTAGCTACAGCAAATGAGAGACAGAAAGAATGAGCGAGTCTCTCCCACTCACAGCACCTACACCTCCCCCAGCTAACAGGGAACGTTGTCAGAACATTACCTAACGTTGTGTAATCTAATCGTGTGTCATAAATGCTTTTAGGGGAATGTTTTGAAAAGTTACAAAATTAAAAAAGTTTAAATAATTGGATTGAATAATGGATGGTAAACATTCCTAAAACTTTCAAAAAACATTTAACATCTTAATGGAAACATTATAGAAATGTTCTTAAAACCTAAAACTCTCTCTCTGTTTGTCTGCCTCATTAAAAATCCATCCCTTATTATTTATCTGCCATTCACATTTATGTTTATTCATGCCCTGAACCCCTGATATTCAATAAACAGCTCATTAACCAATCAGCTCATACATACCCTTTGATTTCAGCTGGTCTGTCTCTGTACATGAACCTGGCTGCTTTCATACACCCCTCCTCTGCTGCTATCCATCACTGGATAGCGTCTAATACACCGGCGCTCTCTCACCTGCCAGCTCTTTCACACACACCCTATACATACAGACATATGGGCGTACAGCGTCCTCACATCCCACACACACCAACACGAACACTATGGCAGACACACACTCACACATATTGAGTTAGACCTTGAGGCCAGTGTTTTGTGGAGGGGCCTCTCCACTGCGGCCCTGACTTCCTGACTCCCCCCCCCAGCACCCCTGTTCCACTGTTGCCGTGGGAGACGCTGCTGCAGAGCCCGTTGCCAAGGAGAAGGGCTGCTGGCTGGCTGTTTAAACAACAATGGCCGCCTTGTGCACATTCCAACTCCAGACACTGACAGCATGTTAAGACCTGCTTCACAAAACACATATACGCTCTTTCTTTCTGTCTGTTGGCCTCTAACACACAAGTATGCACATTCTGCAGATGTTCCCAAGACTTTTGCATGTGTTCTCGCTTGCGCATTGAATGTACTGGGCTTTATTCAAAAGCATCTGTTTCTCTTTAAACCGCACAGCCTCTTAATTCTCTCATTCTGTATCCCTCTCTCACATTCTCTGTTTCCATGGACTAACTCTCTCCCTTTGGTTGAGGATGGGAGTGAATAGTGCACTCATCCATCTTTCTGTTGTACAATCCCTCTATCATCATGACCAGAAAATTCCACTCCCTCCTACTCTCTCTCTCTCTCTCTCTCTCTGCCTCTCTCTCTCTCCTCCCTTATCGGCCCTCAGTACCTCTGCTCTTCCCCCACTCTCTCACTTTCTTCTGTGTTTCTTTCTCTCTCTCTCGCTCGCTCTTCCTCCCTTATCTCCCCACAGAACCCCTCCTCTTACCCACAATCTCTCACTTTCTGCTATGTCTCTCTCTCACTCACTCTCTCTGCACTGTGTAATCTCACTCGCTCTCGTCTCTGTCTCTCTCTCTCCCTGTCTCTGGCAGAGGAAGTGTGTGTTCCCCAGGGGGAGCTGGGCTCATTAACTTCCAGCAGACAGAGAGAGAGAGACAGAAAGAGTATGAGGGGAGAGAGAGTGCAAGAGAGAGAGAGAGAACAGGAAAGAGAGAAACAGGGGGAGGGTGAGAGAGAGTCTGCAACAGAGTCTGAAGGTGAGGAAAAAAGAGGAGATGGAGAGATAGGAAAAGATAGATAGATAGACAAACAGACATGCAGACAGACAGATGGCGCTGATACAGTCATGATATGATGATAAATTAAATAAATTATTCACAGTCGCATACATCAATATGTGCCCCCAAAAAACCCAACTGAAGATTTAAAGACATTATATTACTGTGGTGTGACTCTCTTAGCCAATGTGTGGCATCTCAGCCTCTCTTATTGTAACCATTTAAACGCAGCAGTCAAGCTGTAAATACTTAAACTTTTTTTCAAATACATCTCAAGGCCCCTGCGATCTGTTCTGTTTCATTCCTCACTGTCTGGGCAGCTACGACTTTAATTGCATTTTTAATTAATCGCAATTAACAAAATTGCCATATCTAATTAATACTACTATTCGTACTTCCATTTAATGATTTGATTATTATTATTTTCCTATGCATAATTCAATTAGAATCTGCAACACCACACAAGTCTCTAGCTTTAGAAGAGTAGCCGGGAGGGTAAACAGGTGTTTTGAGCTTGCTGCCTGACACACCAACACCCACAGTCATGTGTGGAAAAGCTGAGGCCACTGATGTGAATTCAGCTCTGGGACCAATTTGATCTTGATTTCATTAACAGAGCAGCATGCCTTAACACCATGTTCCTCTGAAAGAATACAGTACTGTGAAGTAAAAAGGGACCCAGTTTGATCATCTGTGAACCTCCTGTTAAGTGGAGAATGAGTTACAGTTTCTTGACTGATACTGAAGTCTGAACTTATTGGCAGATACTGTTCCTTGAAGATCGAACCCATGACCTTGGGTTATTGCTAATGCTATGCTGTACCGTTTGAGCTAGCAACTGCATATTCATAACTTTTAAATAGTTTTTATTGTTTATCCATGGTTGACAGGATGAACAATACATTTAATGTTTACATTATATTATATTACTGACAAAACTATGACACCTGCAGCATGTCCTAGTTACACTTACGACCCATGAGGGGTTGTAAATGTAAACATTAAATGTCACAGTCATGAATTACTCGCTTGTTTACAAACATGGCAATATTATGAAATATTAATAAAGTGTGATAACATTTGTGAAAAACAACATTTGTGACTCCAACTATGTGATTTTTCTCTCATCTCATCACTAATATGAAATGTTTGGATTCGCAATCTGCATTTTAACTACACTGTTATTTTTGTATAAATTCATAAGCTTTACAAGACATCTTTACAAAATCTTTACAAAAGCATCTTTACAAAATCATTCAGATTATGCTCAAGCTAAGTGGTTCAGATCTGGCACATTTTTTAAATGACTTAAACAGATAAACAAAAACATTATATAGTCAAGCAAGAATTTGTTCCATCCTCTGATGGTTTTGAATTAAATAACCACAGAAGGATTTTGACTTATTAATATATTTCACACTAAGGTAATGAGTATTGTTATAAATATTTTTAAAAAATGTATAAAAGAGGTAACAGTACACACAATGTGTCCATGACAACAAAATGATACATTTACACTAATAAGAAATAATTCATTTCAATTTTTAATAATAAAAATAAAAATATTTAAAAACATACAATTGTTTTTCTTGTTCCTCAGACTGCTCTCAGCATTGCTCATATTATTTTAACCCTTTATTAACTTGCAAGTAAATACCATTTAAATGAAAAAATATAAATCAAAACCACAGTGAATTTAAATGTTATTTGCGAAAGTTGGAATAAGAGAAAACTAGCACACTGTGATCTCAAACAAGTCTTGTGATTCTGCCGAAAGCAACATGAGGAAAAAAAGAAACAAAGTTTATGTAAAGCCTCTAAACAATAAACAGGATTGACACAAACATGCTTCATGCTGTACTTTCTCCATTAAAAGCACATACAAGCATATTAACACGTACAAATAGCTGTGCTAAATCAAAGCTTTGTTTCATTCAGTTAATACTTCGACTAGATCATTGAGAACAATGGGCATATTTGAACAGGCTGTCCCGAATGACCCAAAGTGATGTATGGAATGAAAACCCACACTTACCTTAGACATTGATTCTCTCAATCATTTCTCATCTCACTCTCAAACTGCATGTTTCCATGGCAATCTTTAGCCAGGCAGGTTGTTACCTGAAAGAGAGAGAGGCAAAAAGAGAACGAGAAAAGGAGAGAGAGGAAAAAAGAGACATGTCAAGTTAGCTTTGACAAATGCATATGCTGAGAATGCAACGTAGCGGTAACATGTAACTGATCTGTACGTTTGAGCCCTATGCTATCAACAGCATATGAGCAGAAATGCCCAAATGTGTGTTAGAGTTCATCTATGACAATTTAAGTAGTTATCCCCGAATCCCTCATTGAAAAACACAAACCTTGGCTAATAAGCACCTCCATGCAGCAGGAAAGCTCTCAGGAGGGCTGAGCTTTAAACTGACATTAAATGCAAGTGTAAGGTTCACAAAAACTGTTTCTCATGGATAGCATGAGTTTTGATTGTCCATGTGACACTGCATCTATGTGTCTCACAGCATGTATGAGATGTTGTTTATGTGATGTATCGCTTCACTGCTGCTTCTCGTCTCTCCCTTGTTTTTTCTCCTCTCTTTTTCTCTCACTCTTTAATAATTGAGCTGCTTCTGTCTCTTGTTAGAGGCGGCTCGTTACTGAGAGACACAGAAACCAGCCAGGTATACAGAGCCCCTAGATACTTTCTCTCTATTTCTCTCTCTCTCTATCTCTCTCTCACCTTCTCTCTCTCAGCACCATGTTCCTTGCTCACAAGTTCTCTGCTTCATATCTTGTGCTCTCTCTCTCACTCACACGATGCGGATAAACTTAGCAAAGCCTCCCCCTTTCTCTCTGCCCGAGGATCTGGGGGTCAGAGGTGAAAATTTCTCCAAAAACCAGCTACAGCCAGTCGACCAGGGAATGAAAAAGTGCAGGAAGGAGAGAGAGAGTTCACCGTTCAAGTATAGTTTGATAAGTATGAGTTGTGTATGTCAATGGCCGAGCTTATTTGGTATGTGGGCGCTAAGCTCCAGAAACTGGTTAAAGCTTATGAAATATCTGCAGAGAAATCAATAGATAATAACTTGAAACTGTTAATAGGATATATATATTTTTTTCCAAATGATATAATAATATAATAAGACATACCAAAGCTTTTTTGTGGGCAGCCGTAACACCTATTGAATCTCCACTAGGAAATATTATCAGAAAAACAGCAGCCAAGGTCGGTTTCAACCAATGCTATGTCTCTCAGCTCTGCCAATCAGAGGTTTCCAGCTGTTGTGGGAAACCAAGCTTCCTTTAAAGAATAAAGGTTGCCATGGAGACCAGAGCTATAAGATTGGCCGACACTTTCTGACAGGTGGACACAGTAACACATGCACCGACTACCCCCTCTCCCCCAAACCTGTCAGCATAACGTGGTGCATCCCTTTAGACGACATATAGATTATCCTACAGCTCACCATAACATAATATTATATACATTAAATTCAATTTTAGCCGCATTAAACCAAATGACAGTATTCTCACGGGTCAGTATATGGTTACCTGTCAGTCTCCATGACAACAGCGTATGGATGCAGAAGAACAGAACATTTCCTTGTCCTTAGAAATATCCGCGTTTCCGTAATGCCACCATGTGCGTGTTTGGGGCAGAGCAGCGCGCATGTTTTTTACGTTCTTGGCGTGTGCCGTGAATAATCTCGCCTGTCACAACATAAACATCTCCACATTACGCACTACCGTAGCGCGCACAGCTAGAGCCGAAAGACTTGCGCCAACGCGCCACTGCATTGCTCATCATTGCCCACTGTCAAACAGCAGAGGACATCAGTAAAAAAACTAACTTTAATTGCCATGTGATGACAGTGCTGCATAGAGAGAGAGAGAGAGAGGGAGAAACAGAGAGAAAGAGACGGAATAATTAGCCAGACTAATCAAAAGTGGAGTCATTGGCGAGCTCCAGGCAGACGCGCGAGGCTGTTGTCGTCTCCCCATAATTATCACCGAGCGCATCAGACGCTCATACATGCCGTCAGTCAGCAGCTACTTATGATCAGCCATCAGTGTTCCATAATTAATGTGCACAGCATCCATATTTGCCTATATTTCATGTACATTCACATATAAATGTATGTTTCAACAGACAGGATGCCTAATTTTCATTCACAAAAATGAATTTATAATAAACTATTTTTTGTATTTTTCAATTATGACAAAGCATTAACGTGGCAAAACAACCGAATCCTCATGCGTTCATTAATAATTGTATACAATACTTTAATAGAAGAAAACAAAATGTTTTATATTGGTAATACATAACCAATACTTGAACGAAACGTTTGGCATGTAGGTGAGTGCGATCTATGTACCTATGCGTGTGTGTGTGCGTGTGCGCGCCCGTGTGTGTGAATGTGAGTGACCCATCGCGAGCTCAATGAATGGCAGCGATGAGGTTAATAAAAATTCCTTCAATAGAAAACACAAACCCTCGTGAAATGCGGCGCGGCGCAAGGAAAGACTATGCAAATTTTGGCTGTGAAGCCAGACGCCGCGCACTCACCGGGAGGCGCCGAGCTCCGTGCTGCTGCAGCTGTGGTGCTCCGCTTCTCACGCGCTCATCGGGCTTCTCGCGGCTGGATCGCAGAACATTCGGTAATAATGGCACGCTTGCAGCATCCTTTAGATGTTGTCTTTACGAACAAAAAAACTATTTAGCGATGTTGGAGGATCTGGTCATCCAGACCCTCTTCTGTCTTGCGACGCCAAACAGGCTGTTCAGCATCTGGTAAAAAAAAAAAGAAAAAAAAAAGAAAAACGTACAAAATCTATGCAGAGAGCAAAAGGGAGAATTCGCGAGTTGTTGTCACCACCTCTAATAAAAACTTAAATGATAGTAACGCTACCGCAGTTGCAACACCGGAGCGCCCCGATAGTGGAGCGAGCGCCAGTAATTGGAATGAGCGCCGTTCTGCGCCGTTTCTCGCCCTCTGCAAACCAACTCGTAGGTATCTAGTCAGAGAAGGCTGTAGACGTGCCTTGTCGACAGGGGCATCCGGGCCTCCGTAGATTCTTATGTCTGGATTTTTTTTACTCTTCTGGAGGACTATGGGTACTGGAGTTTTCCTTACAGCTTGTGTATGACTTAATTCATTCTCCCTCCCTCGCTCTCTGCGCGTATGGGTTGCATAAAACTTGTATCTGAGACGTTGCCATTGGGCTTTGAGGAAATGGAATTAGTTCCCGCATACGTGACACAAATGCGTTTGTGAAATCCAGAATCTTCAGTTAACATCTGTCATGAACAAAAAGAGAGAAAAAGATGCAGTAATGAGACATTATGCTTGGGATGTTTGAGAGAAGGGCATCTAACTATAAGTTATGATACTCACTATATAAAGATGCAGATAACATGACTCTCCTATAGGGTTAACGTGTAGCCAGACAACATAGCTTTTGACATACATTGAAGAACTGTGAAAAAGTGTTACCATATATTTGCTATAATGATCCTATTATTAGAAAGCAATATAGTGGTATTAATGTCCTGCACATGAGCTGTAGGCCATAAATGTGTAATACCTGATGATGCAGGGATGTTTAGATGCTCACACAGTGACAGAATTCTCTTCAGATAATGTCCTTCCTGGTGGTCCAGGTACATTCATACGTTCCCCATGCAATCTAAAAAATGTGACTTATGAAATATTCATTTATATTCTATACATAATAAATCTATATTCACTGGCTGTCTCAATAGCAACTGCGCCAACGCGGGGCTGTGTGACTAATTGCAGTTTTATTTGATTGCATTGACGTATTCGGTTGTACTGTTCCTACAGCACCCGAGAGGAACACCCGGGGAGAGCTGCTTCTTATTCTGATTGTAGTATTATATTTGCCCATACGCACCTATCCTAGTATTCCGGTACACAGGTTACTGTAAATGAGCTGTAAAAGTGGCTAAATACTAACATGCAGAACCTCACCATAGCATGAGGTAGCTGTTTAAAGCATCTATGAAAAACTGGTATGAAACAATATTTAAAAAATAGGAAAAAAAACACCACATGGTTGATTTGAAGTTCTACCAGGATCTAAATGTTAAATCTAATTTTTGCGTCTAATAAATGCATTTTTAATGTGAAGGCAATTAATAAGCAAAAACATTTCTGAACAGCTTGGAATCCAAAAACAGGTTGTGAGAATAAACAGTGCTGCAGAAACAAGCAAAGACAACACACTATAATCTCCGTATGCGGAGCTAGACAGCTGTTAAGCACCTTCATCGCTACCTGTGTTCCTCACTGGTGTGTTTTGTTGTATTTTGCGCGATCTGGTCTTTATAAACAGGGACAAATGGTCAGATGTGCTAACAATTAATCATCAACACACACATCCACGAGGCTGCAGAGGAACACGCCATCCTCCCGCAGCAAACTGATCCAATAATCTGCTTGATTCATTTATAAACATAAAACTCAAATCTGCAGCAAGAACAAAGTGCCAGATCAGTGCAGGTACGGAATGTACCATCATGACTACAAACCCCAGCAGGATAATTAATAAACCAAGACAGCATACTAAAGAGGCTGCGCTTCTCCCAGTCTCGTGCTTCTTACGCCATCTAGCGGACATCTGTGGTAAAACGCGCGTGGCGTGGCGCATGTGAATGCTGCGGCGCAACTCGGTGTTTGCGTCTGTCTTTGACGCACATTTGTGGCTATTTTTGTAAGTGAGACCGCGTTTAGGTACAGCAGAACTAAAGTGTGTACACTAAGTACAATAACGCGATAGACACCTGGGTTCGGTTCGGGAAGGTTGGTATAATTAAATGGCACAAACATTACATAACACATTCTTCCATTCAGGGTTCCAGTCCATCTCTGCAGAATATCACCCACAACAAATAAAGGCACAGGTTTGATATCCACTTAAATTATAACCCGAGATATGATTATATGTAAAATACAGTGTTAAAATGCAAGAAGTGAAAGAAAACAACTAAAACAATAACCAGTAGTCTGTTCTTCTCATTATAAAGGGTAACTCTAAAGTGAGCAATGCCTGTCCTAGTTATCTGAATGCCAGCATCAACACTGTCTTAAAATCCGCCTTCAAAGCTACAATAAATGGCACTTCAGTGCTTTATGGAAAATCCCTACCAAGATGATACAAGGCTGTAAGGTTAAAATTTAAACCAAAATGGTTATTATAAAGCAATAATATGGCTGGCAAATTGAACAAAGCAAAAAAAAATACAGTAGAGAGCTCACATACACTTTAAGACATATCGCTAAATCGGTCTGGTTGACCTAATTGGTTCTTAACCTGGTTTAAAAGCTCTGCCAACAGTTTAACCCAGTCAAATACAGGGTAAGATATAAGGAGACAGGGAGATATTAATATGCCATAACTTGATTAAATGCTTAACTATTATTGCTGATCAGAGAGATCAAATAATGCACATTAACATGTATTGTCATATTTGCTGTTTAAGGACAACAGCATAAACATATATTTTCTATCTTCACACCCATTCTTGCTGTCTGAGAGCAGTACATTAAAAAACCTTTCAGTTGGAAGCTCTCTGGCTAAAGCACACGATGAGGAAATGCACAGCAGGAGCCTGTGATGGGGGTCTCTGGATAGACATCCGTTTATGGAGGTATTGTGATATTAAAAATGAAGGCAATTAGACATTATATGATCTGCATATTTCACAGGTTCTCTCCAGGCTGGTACTGGGGTTCAGTAGCAGTGAAGTAATCTTCCAGGAAGCTCTGCAGGTACTCAAAGGTGTGTCTCTCGTCAGGGTCTTTCCTCCAGCACTGCAGCATCAGCTCGTGCAGCGACGCCGGGCAGCCATGTGGAGCCGGCATCCGATAGCCACGCTCCACCTGCTCCAGAACCTCCCTGTTGTTCATCCCTGCACAGATTCATGTAATAATATGAATAGATCCACAAGCAGCGCTTTCCCTATATACGGAATTCCGGACGCACCTGGATAAGGCACTCGGCCTTTGGTGATGAGTTCAGTCAACAGAATTCCGAAAGACCACACGTCCGATTTGATGGTAAATTTTCCATAAAGGGCAGCCTCTGGGGCGGTCCACTTTATGGGAAACTTTGCTCCTATAAAACAAGGACCAATGAGGTCAGAACATTTAATAAAAAATATGAAATACTGAAGTTGGAGATAATGCAGCGCAAAACAGGTGGATGAAAGAAAATTAACCATTACTATAAATGATTTGCAATTATGGAAAACAAGGAAATAATACATAATGATTTGATGGTGAGATTAAGAGGGAAACTAGTTGGCAGATAAGCTGAGGAAAAACTGGAAATATAGAACAGATAATATCTATAATCAGGTTTTCTTCACAGAATCTAAATGACCTTGTCTGGCTGTGTATTCGTTGTCCTCGATGAGTCTAGCCAGCCCAAAATCTGCAATCTTACACACCAGACCATCTCCAACCAGGATATTGGCAGCTCGCAAATCTCTGTGGATGTAGTTCATCCGTTCAATATAGGCCATGCCTGCAGCAATCTACGAAAAGAAAGTGCTTTTCATCACAACAGTTAAGAAGTGAGATCAATACTAGTTTTTATTAAAGAATTTAGACTCATTTCACACATCTAGGACAGTCTCCTTAACTAGAAAGACAGATTCTTTTTTGGACATTCAGTTTGAACACTTTTTTGAGGAACGTTAATTAAATACAATAGTGCTGTGGATCATCAGTTACGTTTAAAGAAGACAAAATGAAAACCATAATACAGTCTTTTTAGCACTGTTAGTAGTTAATTATATGAGGTGATTCTGAGAGCACGTATCTGAGGAACATATCTGAGTAGAAGTTTGAGGAGTTTCCACTGCTAATACTAACACTGAAGGTGCAACTGTTAATTGATCCAGGATCTGAAGATATTGTGTGGTCCCAATCTTACTCTATTAACACTTAACACCAAGTTGCCTCAGGAAGACAGCAATCTCTTCACCAGCAATTGCCTCAATTTCAGCAATGGATAAATGAAAACATCTCAAACAGCTTTACCTGGGCTGCCATGTCCACAAGTTGAGGCAATTTCAAGGTTCTTCCTTCTCCATCTTTCAGAAAGTCCAATAAGCTCCCTAAAACAAATAAGGTTAACGTATAAAACAACTTTACAGCCACACGGTTTAATGTGTGTGTGTTTTAATTGTCTACCTTGACTCATAAACTCAGTGATGATGTAGATGGGTTCCTCAGACACCACAGCATAAAGCTGTACTAGTTTGTCATGACGGAGCCTCTTCATGATCTGGGCCTCATCCAGGAAGGCCTCTGGAGACATGGTGCCTGGCTTCAAGGTCTTCACAGCAACTTTAGTTGTTCCATTCCACATGCCTAGGCAGATATGTTATCAGAAACTGCCGGGAAAACTCATAGACATACAGTGATTTAACATGGGTGGAGATGATAGGAGAGGTGTTGAGATTAAGGATGGGCATAGCAGTCATTTTGTCAGCTAGAGTAGTGGGGGTCTCGGCGCGTGTGGTGGGGGAATTTCCAGCTGTGCTATTCTGAATTATGCATTTAGATCAGACAGACGCCTTTGGCTGTCGCATCTGGTCTCGTTGGTTTCAGCATTTCTCACCTAAAAGCTCTTCTTGAGAAACATGTCTGAAAAGCATCTTACACTGCAATAAACTGCGCTCTGTTTCCTTATTGGCAAGGAAAATGTATATGTGCTCTGAGTTGTTGCTTTTCCTGTACCGAAACTCATTTTGTACAGAACAGGTCACACAAATGCTGCAGTCTATGATGAATCTGGTCGCAGGTGCCATCAAACACACGCCTTACAAGACCTGAGACTTAATTTAAACTTGAAACAATTATGACTTCAATTGGACTTAATCCCCTAATCACCTGCACTATACCTCCTACCCTATTGTGCTTTAATGATTATCATCACTACTGATTTTTAGCATTGTGGTTCGCATGCCCATCCCTAAAGAAGAAACAGATGAAGAGAATCTGAAAATTTGACCAAACACCAACGCCACAGGAAGCTGGGATTACTGCAGACTACAAAAATGTAACAGAAAGAATTCTAACAAACCTTTTTGGAAAATGTATGCAGCGTTTGCAAATGTGCTGTTGCGTTTTTTTATGTTACAACAAACATTTTGAGGAACGAGGTACATAGATGCTTATAATAAACAGACTGATGCTTGGCAAAGCAGATGCTTGGTCATTCACTGCATTTATGCATTTTGAATGGCCCACAACTTGACATCTTTCCATGTCACCTTGTCTTTATGACTACATGATTATATTAGCATTATATTATATTAGAACTGGCTAATGAGTATAAAATCTCACAGGAATGTTTTTAAGACAGAGCAGTCTTCTCGATTGTGGACTAAAACAGACAGTGTACATGGAAAGATTAGCAAATGCTGACATGGACTTCGGCTTTTAATAACACCGGGTGTTGAATCCCTCACCCATCCAGACGTCGCCAAAACAACCCTGACCCAACTTCCTGTTGAGCTGCAGCGTTTCCCGGGCGATCTCCCAGGCATCCCGCCCTAAACCCATTGTTTGGGGCGTTGCATTTGGACAGGCTTTAGTCAAGTAGCAACATAAACCATCATTACTTCCTGTTGAGAGTGTTAAAAAGGGAGGGGGGTGGAGAAAGAGGGGGCATGCAATGTTAGATGGACCAGAGGAAGAGAACAAATCAGCACAGCCTTACATTATTCCCTGACCTCCATCGCTGACTAATGCCAGATAGGTAAATTACTCAATAATGAGAGTACTGGTTATTGGTTTGACCAGTTGCTGTGAAGCACTGTAACACAGTCAGAGTGAGTAAGGTGTGCAGGGTCTGTTCCCTCCCTCCTGAAACATATTCCCATGCAGTTTTTGGTGCATACCCATCCACACTTCACCAAACTGCCCGTTGCCCAGTTTCTTAATGAGCTGCAGTGACTCCCTGGGAATCTCCCAAACATCTTTAGTCTTCACTGAGAGGTCTGCCAGTTTAGGCATGCCCCGCCTACAACTGCCAATCAAACGGCAGCAAAGTCCTGCCGCGCGCTCTGAGGAGCGGATTGCGAAATAAAAAAGGACAAAAACAAAGAGGGACAAAGATGCAAGAAAACACAAATGGCAAACAATATAAAAACAAACATTTACAGAAACACAATGCTGATTGTATCAGATTAAAGCACATGCACGCACGCGCACACACACACACACACAACTCTCAGAAGAGTCTCAGCAGAGGGCGACAAAGCTGTTTTTTGACAGCGCCAACAATGTTTTATCTCTTTGATCTGCATGTCTGTTTCTAAAGTAATTGCTGTTTACACACATTCATAAGTTTTTTTATTCACTTTTATCCTTAATTTGAATCACTACTCTCTCTGTCATGCATGTGTATGCGTGTGAGTGTACATGTATATGTGTATGTAAATGACTGCTGACTGTAATGAAACAGGAAGGTTGATACTGTAGCACCAGACTGACAGGCCGAGTGGGTGGATCGCTAACAGAAAATGATACGAGACACGCTTGGTCGAAGCAGAAGTCAATTTAGCATCAAAAGAGGATATACAAGAAGCCAAAAACTAAAGATGACTGAAAATAAACTAACCTGATCTGATCACAGTACTAACAGTAAATAAACACACATCACATACAGAATCAACTGTGTTACAAAAGATAAAATCTTCATACTTTACACCCATTTTCAAAATACGCTTTCATGCGTGTTGCAACCTCGGTATTTTTAGGGTGTTTGCAAAGATGTGTTTTACAGACCTGTGTAATGATCAACCAACTGCTGGACAGTGTCGAACTGTGTCCTTGTTGTGATATAATATCCTCCATTGTCCAGCTTCCTAATCTTATAATGCTTGACATGATCACCTTTAGCATCGTCCCAGTCTCTGATTGACAGTGAATACGCTCCTACAGACAGGACAGTCAGACAGACACTGTCAGACGATTGTTAACTAGTTAGTATTTGCAAACGTATTCCGCCATGCTGTGCTACCAAGGCAGCTGTTTGTTAATTTACATGCACGCTTTAACTTTTCACTCAAAGATTAAACTATGAAATTAGACATAATTAGACATAGGAGGGGGAAAAATACTAATATAAAAATATTTTTTAATAGTTTTAATAGATTTAAAACTCTTTAACTACATTTCTGTATTACATTGATTAATTCCAAGGTTTAGAAAACAAATGTGATTAATTAAATGCTTAAAACTGTTGACACTATGACTGTACAGAAGTATTACTGTTATTTGTGTTCTGTGCTCAGTTCTAATATGTGTAAAACAACAAAAACATAATAAATGATTGAAGCCACATCTATTGGTGTTAGAAAAGTAACATGTACAGTATGCATTCACTGTATATATTAAATGTTAAACGATTCACCTTTCGTCGTCTCGCTCTCTCGTATTAAGAATGTCCCTCTGGGATTGTTTTGGGCTAACAACTGTCGTTCCGCGTCCTTCCGACCCATCTTCCCAAAATACCACCTACATGCACATACACACAGAAACATGCAGCCAAGACGCATTAGAAACTCTGTGCATAAATTCATAGTAAATATATAAACTTGCGTGCTTGTGTGTAACTCACTCTTCGGCCTGTATGGAGTCCACAGGGGCCACATAGTTACTGGGAATATACCCAGAATTCCCTGTGTCTAAAGACCTGGCCTCCCACCAGTCACCCTCACTGAGGACAGACAAAGACAGATGTACAGTACCAGTATGCAGCATTAAAACATTACACAGTACCAGACAGTGGACAACGAGGAAGAAGGACTTGACACAGAGAACAACACAGAGAGAGGAACAGAGAAAGACAAGGCAGATTGTTATAGACTTTTCTGATCTATTAAAAGACCTTCAACAGAACTGTGTTTTCTCACTGACTGTGTTTCTCTGTGTATTGCAAAGATTTTTTGGCTTGATACATAAAAGAAAGGGTTACTATATTAAACTATTAATTTATAATAAACTTATAAACAATTTGGATATTGGAAAATAAATATATTTAATTAATATTGGATATTTTGGAAATGGATATTATTTAAATAATAATATTTGAAATGTTAATAAATAACAATTGAAATAAATTTTAACTCTAAAAGGTACTTAAAATGTATATCTATATACATTTATATATACATCTATAAACTCTTTCAAATTAAATATTTTTCTTTAAAATGTAAATTTGACATTTTTTAAAAAAAAATTAATATTCAAATGGTATTTAACGTACATAATACAGAAAATTTATATCTCAAAGCTGAGACTATATAACTGGTTAAATGATTTGGATTCTGTCAGTTTGACAGAATGGGAAGTGCTTTTGCATGTACGTCACCACACGTGGAAATTGCATTATGCTGACAAAATAATGGTGAGCCATTCACACCATTATTTTATGTTCCTTTATAAAACCCTTTATTGCATAAGATTGTATGAGTACAGCACACAAGTGCGGCTAAAATAAACTTAATTAACAAACCAAAACTCCCGTTCTGACACTGTGGTGTGTTGCTTAAATGAACAGTGTGCGTGCATTGCGCTAAACTTGGTCGCCAAAAAAAATATGCAGACCATGCATGTGAAGTCGCTCAGCTTTAGACTCACGTATTGTTGATAATATGGAACTTTTCTCCTTTCTGGAAACTCAGATCATCCTCTGTACGAGCATCGTAGTCATAGAGGGCTATAAAGAGTGTAACACCTCCTCCTTTTAACACACACAGACGCACACACACACAGGCACACACAGGCGCACAGACACACACACAGACACACAAACACACAGACACACACAGTTTCAGTATGGAAAGTTACACCATGTGATCAATACGTGTCATTATGAAATGCTTACAAAAAAACACACTTCAACATGCTGTCACACATACCTGTGAGGGACTGGTTGAGGTTGCATGAGAAGCCAGTGGAAACTGGGTTTTGAAAGTCATTAAAATTGGGGATAGCTCCCGGTGCTGAGAGAATAGTGGGGTCCGGAATATAACGCATAGGATCTGACAGCTGGGTCCCATTGCCTATGTCACATGAGTTGATATTCAACGCCCCGGAAGATTTTCCGGCCTTCCTCTGCTTACAGCAAGCACAGCCCATAATATTCAATATTTTCAAAGAGCACAGCTCATCACCCTGGAAACAGAGTTTCTTCTCATAGAAATGGGAGAAGAAAAAAATTATTGTGAATAATAATTTTAACATACTATGAATTAATATTTTTTGATAATTATGATTAAGTGGTTGTGAGGTCACAAACCCTGACAGATATAAATGTGATAATGTATTTCTTTGAATAGATCAGCCAAATCTATGTCCATTTAGTCACCACACCATGTCATTCCAAACATTTGGGGGAACACAAAAGATATTTTGAAGTATGTTGGTAACAAACAACAGTGGCACCTGTTGACTTTCGTTGTTGCACCTGTTGACTTTTCATTTCTCAAAATATCTTCTTTTGCGTTCCATAGAAGGTAAGTTGTATAGACTTGGGATTACATGAAAGTGAGTAAATGATGGGTGAACTATATCTTTAAATTTTGTAGTGCAGTGGCCTAACAAAGCCACAAAATATTCAACTAAACTGTTTAGCACCTGTTACATGGTTTTTAACCAACTATTGTCATGCTTGTATTAATAGATTAACATAAACTCAAGTAGGACTCAAGTTCACACAGTTCACCAACCACATGTGTAGTTCATCACATTAACTATATGGACATCTTAAACTAAATGAAAAATACAGAAAATGTCCACTTCATAGTTTCATAATTTCCAACCTAAAACCTAATGTAAAGATATTTATGCACTAGAAGTTTCTGATATGAAATGTGTTTGCAAGCAAGATTTTTTATTGCACTATGATAAAACTGGGGTTTATATATGAATGAATGACTGGAAAACAAGTCAATGTGAAGTTGTCATAATGTCTTACCAGATCCACGGATCAGCTTTCCATAGACACCATCTTCCTAAGGAGAAAAAGACAGAGAGCGAGAGAGAGACACAGAGAGACAGAGAGAGAGAGAGACAGAGAGAGAGATTAACTTCGGATTTTGTGCCTTCACACTTTTTTTGTGCTACTTCCTTTTACTTTCCTGTCTAGAAAAAAAGGAAGTTCAATGTTAAAATTCCCCTTCAAAATGTGCGTATATGCTCAGCACTCTCACGCTGAATAAAGCTATGTCCTGTATTCCTATCTGACTGACCATCAGTGGATCAACAGGATGTCAGTTTTGTGAGCTTTTCCTGTCCGGCCCACTAAAGCCTCCCAAATTTCCTGCTGAGTGAAGACAGGGTCCAGCTGCAAGGGCCAACACATACTGTACACAACACACGTTCATTCCATTGTACCACATTTAATATAAGCAACAATTTTACCTTTGCCTCACAAAAGTTAAACAAACAAAGATTCAAACAGAAACCATCACACCAAAAACACAGACACGCACCAGTTACGTTTACAAAATGATCAATGAGCACAGCTGCTCCATGGGTGAACAATACATGTGAAGAACACAGAATTGTTACCACCCCTTATTGTTGCCATTGTTATAGATGATTTTATAGATGTTATATATGATTCTATAAACATGCTAAATGTAAATGTATATATGATTAAATATATGTGTGTTTAAATAATAACAAATCATAATAAATATTAATTTAATACCTACAAAAGTCAACAATTAGACAAAACATCGCAGACACATTAAAAAATAAACATAAAGGTGTAATTTAGAGAAAAGCGTTGGTCGGGAAGTCTTGACCAAATAATGTTTCATTAAACAAACCTCAGTGTGGTTGAATAAAAGCAAATAAATGGTTAAATCATGAAATGCAGCTTTTGTAAACAGTTTTCTGTAGAGTTCGGCAGCTGGAAATACAGGTAGAGCTGGCTGGGGGAGAAAAACGAGAAACATTGAACAAACATCTAACAAAAGCGAAACAAACATCTAACATCACCAGGTGGATACAGGCAAAAATACTTTCGCTATTAACTATACTACATAAATCATTTCGTCATGTTGGCACAACCTTATTTTTGTCTACAAAACTAATTTTAAACATTTAAGCACAGGCCTGCAGATCATTTCAGTGACGTGATCTTACACACAAACACACACATATACAGTAAATGCATACGTTTTAACTGTATTATTTATTAAGGTTTAAAATAGGCTAGTGGCTCGATTTAGTGAGAATTACTTTTGCACCAGTTGTGAAAGCTGCACACCAAGATTCAGCAAAAATATTGAAGCAAATCGCAAAAGAGAAGCGGTCTGAACTGAAGTAATGTGAAGTCTGTAACTTTTAGCATTCAAATATAGTCTAAACCAGAAAACAGACACCACACAACTGATACATTATTAGAAGTGGTTTAACACTCACACATGCAGCGATGCGTATGCTGTGAAAAGAGTTTGCTCTTGAGAGCTGTCAAGTGACATCTTACAAAACCTCATGACTTCATCTCAAATATAAAATACTTTCATGATTAAATCTCTAAACACTCTACAACCCCCGATTTTAAATAATCACTCTGTGATAAACGACATATACAAAGTTTTAGATATACAATCAACCTATATATCGAATCAAAGACGACAAGTTTATCAATTTTCCTAGATATAACGTGTAAAATACAATTACGTTTAAACACCCACCCTGGTGCCCACCTGCAGGCTTATGTTTCAAAGTCTTCTCATATTCTCATCAACTTTAGCATTTACAGCTGTGTGTCAATAAGAGGAAGTTGCATTTGAGGGTTTGAGGGCTAACCAACAGCAAATGCAAAAGACCATGTTCTGAATTTCTGAGCAGGGTGGGTGTAAGCAGGTCATAGTGTGAGTGTTTTACATCAGCACCCTTTAGGGTTTTTGATGGAGTGAGATGGCTCACTTTGGCGTAAAGATTACTTCTGTAACAGTGAAAGGTAGAAGGTGAGAAAAATGAGGCCAGACTAACAACATTCAACACTCGTGAAGACAACTACAAGTGGTGAAATTCACTGGTTTACACCCCCACACAGACATTTTGCAACATGATGAAATACATTTTAGTCAGAAACACTTGGACACATGATAAGATTTTGCTGGATAAAAAACTCTGGCAAAAATGTCAGTGATTGTACCAACTTGCTACATACTTGTAAGACAGCAAACTTTTCAGCTTTGTGTTCGCATGTGACACTTTGTTTTGTGAGAGTTTAAAGAGTTTAGCTTTATTTTAACTCTATTTCTTTCATCTTTCACTCTCACTTTTTCTTCAGCTCATTCATCCTTTGCCTTCCTTTATCCAGCAATTCTCCTACTCTGAGAGACAGGAAGTTCCCTCCCTCACCAACAGGAAGTCTTGTGTGAGTGGAGCTGGAATGATAGGACACCGAGAAACAAGCTGTCACACTGCAATCCGGAGACATACACGCACTCATATATACAAAAACATTTTTATAAAAAGACAAATTGAACAACGATTGAACAACAGACAAATGAAAGCAGACAAAACTTTGGCCAGCAGCATAGGAGAAGCAGAAAGTGAGAGACAGCAAGTGAGAGTGAGAGAGACAGCGAGAGAGAGAGAGAGAGAGAGAGAGAGAGAGAGAGAGAGAGAGAGAGAGAGAGAGAGAGAGAGAGAGAGAGAGAGAGAGAGAGAGAGAGAGAGAGAGAGAGAGAGAGAGAGAGAGAGAGAGAGAGAGAGAGAGAGAGAGGGAGAGAGAGCGAGAGAGAGAGAGGACAATAGCAAAGCGTGCCCTGGGAACAGAAAGTCAGGTGTCACAAACACAGAAACTTCCTTTTTCCACATGATGTCAATTTCCTCCAAAATGAAATTCCATGAACAGAAGTTTATCAGCCAGTAATTTAGCCTTTGTGACTTAATACGACACATACATCATTTTAACACTGATAAAGAATTCGTTTTTTATATAACACTCAATGCAACCCACCATGGTGTTGCGTAGAGTCAGCTGAGCTAAAAAGAAGGATGTGAAAATTAATTTAACAGAATAAATGTCAGACACACCACAACAGAAAAACAAATGCTCTACTCTTCACTTTCTTTCTTAATTTAATCGCCCGCTGACAATAGGAAAATCTGTGTTGAATGTGCTGACCTGTCCAACATCATGCTACAAAGATCTATGAGAGGCATTGGTTAATTTTGGTCAGTTGCGTTTCGGACAATTTCACCAGTCAGCCGCACCCACTTCCTCTCATAGCGCCAGGGGAGAGCAGCCAGGAAGTGACCTTCTACACAACAGGAAGTGATGAGGCCCATGGCTTAATCTAGTCCTATTGGCATTCCAATCTGTTTTTCACTCTTGGAAAAACTATTTTCCCTGTTATTTGTTTAAACTCATGAAATCATGTGAGGCTTTTCAGTGACAATTTCACTTGTTACAGAATGATTTTACTACCCTCAAGACAACAACACTACTGATCCTTGTTGTCAGTGTCATTTTCCTCAAATTCTGGAATCACTTCCTTAAGAAAGGTGGGGGAGAAAAGAGGGAACAAGTGATAAACAAGTTCCTTATACAATAAAATTTGTGATAAATGTGACCGAATTGAAATAATATAATGGAAGTAACTTGTAAACTCCATAATGCAGAGAGACAACAGTCCAGGCCTAACTAGTGTTTTCTAAAGACAAGATTAAGTTATTGTACTTGGCAGGCAACATAAATAAATGAATGACACATGGTACCAGATATAACTACAGAGAGCGAAACTCATTCACCTTAAAAAAAACGATATTCTCAAACCACAGCAGCACTTTTGCTCAGACTCTCTTACCATCTTATATATTTAGTTTCCATCATTTTTTCACATGATGTTTAAGTGTCAAAACATTGGCTTACATTATCTTAAAAACAATCTGCCAGTTATCAAAAGCGAATTAGCTGTAATGTAAGTGAAACTAATTTTTCACATTAATATTTTATAAATGAACAATCCAAGAACATTTAACGTTTAAAACATCTTAAAATGTTTCCACAATCAGTTTGCTTGGTGGCAACAAACTTTTGTTGTTGCTAAAGTCTTTGCTCATTCACTTCCAGTCTATCTCCTCAGTCTAGCTCATCTCTCACAACGTGCCCTGCGTTTATCTAACAGTCCAGCAGTCTCGTTCAGTCTCATTCTCTGCTCTTTAAATCAGTTTCTCGTCCCTGTGAGAATTAACAGCTTCAGTGCCACAAAGCCACAATGTCTTGCACTGCAAACTTTATTTAGATGTATATTACTCTCAGGCTGTGTTTTCTAAGACAACATGTAACAGCAAACGTAACAAGGAAAGAAAAAGCACTGCACACATTTTGCTACAGGTTTCGTACCACAGGCAGGAGGCCAGCCAATTCCCGTTATCACCCCCAGCCAACGTGTGCGCATAGGATGTCCCACATCAAGTTTACTTCTCTTGATTTATTTGTTTAAGAATATCATATGTGTTAACATCTGCCATACATATTCCTGAATGAGGAAACAATTTACAGTCTTAAGAAAACAAAATAACTGATTGTTACCCACCTTTAGAAATCTCCAAAGCACTGAAACGGTAGAGCCCGAGACTGAGGTGAATGTACGGTGCGTGTCTGTCTCCGGCAGTATCGGCGAGGTTTCAAGCGATACAGATACACCGGAGTCCGTGCGGCGCTCAGCCGGCCGCGGGTGCGATGCGCTCGCTCGTGTCACACTGTGTCCGGAAGGGCTGAATTCCGCGCGCGCTCTCGGTGCCAGGCGACTCCACCTCTTCTCACCAAAACCTGCACGTTTCTACAGTCAAATTAGTTTCCGGAAATCATATGTGTTTTGCTGCATGTTTCACGCTGCGGTGAAGCGAAGTATCATGACTTATTTTTCCTACTAATCACGAGGGCCCTGCATTTAAATAACGCTTACTGTGTGTATCTACGGACGCTGGATATTATTAGTGATAGCGGCAAACGTGTTATTACAAAATAAGTCGTGTTGGATATCGTACGAATTGTTAACAACATTAACCTTTGAACCAGAACGGATACCTGACAAGTAACAATTTATTACCGTAAACTGTTTCTCGACGCCCTCTGGTGGCTGTTTCGTGGTAGTACAGATCTGACAGGTGTCATGACTGGAGAATGGTTAACAACATTACAAGTACATGTTCCTAGATCAACATCCTTACAGGTCCTGGAACAACGTCTATCAATCAAATGTTAGAATCGGGACTGGGTTAGGGGCCTGTGGACCAGGACCGACACGACATACTCAATAAATCACTTTCCTTTAAACATGAATTATCAATGCTAAACAAAACAAATAAGTCCACACACACACACAAACTTATTAGCTTGCCAACAAATTACCTACATACAAAACACATCTCATAATAAAATATTTTATTACACGTAAAAATGTTTTAAAGACATTGCACAAATAACAACAACAACAAAATGTGCTTGTTTCTGTGAATCAGCTCTCAGTCTGACAGAATAAGAGGCAACACAGTTTGCTTAGTGTCAAACTCAAAACATTCATCAAAACACACACCAAACTGAATACTGCAGTTTAAAGACACATTCACAGTATGACGAGAGAGAAATTCACTCCCTCTCAACCAATAAGATCCAGCAGTAACTTACATAAACCATCCCAGAAAGGCAACAAAAACGTCGCAAAGAAAAAGAAAGTGAAAGCAGCTTTGGATCCTGTGTGCTTTACAGTGTGGGGCTGCAATTACAGCAAGTAGTGCTTACAGGTCATTGCTTATTTTAATGCGCTTCACAAAAGCTTGTGCGCATGCGTGCTTACTAGGTCATGTAGCGTGTAATTGCTTTGAGTGCATAAAGTAACGCTGCCTGCATTCGCGCCTCCATCAGTAAAAGGTTCACGTGGACCTGCAGAAAGGGAACGACAACAAAGTGCAATTCAAAAGACAACCATTAGAGGCCACTAACGCACACTGTACGTGATAAACACATGCCAAATGGATTGCTAAAAAGTGACCTATAAAAGGAATCTGTATAAACTCTAAAATCTGATGTTTGAACATCACCGTCAAAATCACATACCTTTTCTGAGTGGCGGAACTGTCTCCAAAACGAGAAGTACATTCTTGCGGTGGTTTTTTCAGGGTGACATGCCACTGTTTTAACATACACTTTTAGACTGCGCTCCAACAACTGGTTCACTTTCCCGTAGTCGTAGTCATCGTACCTGTCAATGAGAACGAAAACATGTCAGCACATGAAAAATCTAAGTACGCTTGCAAATAGACTGACATTTTCATTATAACCAACCATTAACAGTTTTAAAATACCTTAAAAACAGTAATGTTCTTAGATGTGGCAACAGGACCTTGTTTATTCCTCCTATATATATTCTCAGATTTTATATAGTATTTACATACCTTTCTTTTTATATAGATCTAACCCACTTCTTGTTCAGTGTTACTAGATATTTGCCACTGTGAGGTGTGGATGGCTCACCTGATGCCATAGATGCAGTGAATGTAGTTCCAGATGGCTTTGCGGAGAGTGGAGGTGTCTACATTGGAGTGCATGGCCATGGTGTTGTATGTGAGTGCACACACCACCTGAAACTTCTTATCCAGAAGCTGGGCCATCTCCCCATACAGCCTGTTCATCAGCGAGAAACCGTGATCCTCCCATGCATAGTCCTGGAAACACGAAATATTTTATATATACACGAAATATGTACTTTATAGTGCATATTATATACTGTTAGTTGCACTCCATTTGTCTATTTAGTTTTACATACAGCTGTGATGCCTTAATACATTCATTCCTAATGGTCGTAGCCTTCAGCCTAGAGGAGAGGTCTTCAGGTGGTATCATTGGGTATTTCGACCCAGTTGGTGGGCCAGCGGTGGCGGCCAAGTCACTGCCCCCTCCTCCAGGCTACCAGCTAATATCCTCCATCTTTTGCCATAGTCAGTAAGATTCTCTCTCTGCCACTTCTCCCAACCTTCTCACAGCCACTTTCTAATTGTGTTGTGTAGATTCTAACAGTTTGTGTGTATGTGTCTGTGTAGGACTAATGAACCTGAGCTCTCATGGTTGGGGGGGCCTGTTCTCCTCTGGGACTGAAATCCTGGTAGGTAAAATCTGCATCCACAACAAACCGCGAGACACAGTCAGGAAGAACAGATCTTTGAACTGAAAAACAATTATGAGACAGTTTTAGAACAATTACGATTTTTTTGTGTGGAACACACACACATAGCCACATCTCTGCATGCAGCTTAAAAATACACTTACACGCTGCATCTCCAGTGGAATGTGGGTTCTTAAATAGACTATGTTTATTTAAATCGTGAATAGACTTAAATGAGTCTTTAAAGTATATTTAACATATTCAACATTTCAGTGACACCTGCAGCCTCTCCAACTGGTGGAATAAGAGACAATTCTTGAAATTCACATTTAATTAACTTCCCAAAGCTCTTAAAGTAGAAATGTGTGTTCGTACCATCAGCAGTTTCCAGTAAACTCTCGGTTCTTTCTCTTTCAAAGCGAGTAACCATCTCCTCTTGAGTAAATTCTTCACACAAGTGTTGGACCATCGTCATCTTCTTCATCAGAAGTTGAACCTCATTCACTGCCTCAGACCACTACGCACACAAACAAACATTTATAACACCATCACATTAACCTGTGATCATTGTCACATTGTCACATCAGTCAAAGTGATACCTCTTGGTGATTTTTTGTTTTGTCTTGGGCAGAACTGCATGACTCAGCTGAATGCGTCTGGAGTGACTGATCTGTGGACTGCTCAGGTTCTGGTAAAATACCACAACCCCAAACAAATGAGGAAAGAGAGTGGGCATGGCTCATCAGAACCACAGCCTGGATCAGTTCTGCCAGGGACCATCTGCCCTCTGCACCAGGACAAACTAACTCCTGTAAATATAAAACAAAAACATGACCTTTTCATATATTATCAGCAGTGTACTAAATACTAACAAAAGTAGACACGGTACTAGTTTAAATACATAACTGAGTAGCATAATAGTAACAGTATACTGTAGCTTTTTTGCTAACAAAAGCCTTTTTCCAACAACAACTGGTGTAGCATGACAAAACACTACATTGCAACGTTCTGCTAACCACAGGTAACATTGCAACCTTTTTGTTAACTACCAGTCATTAGAGACATTGGTACACTGTCTGCTTAATATCTGCCAACACTGTATTTCAACAACGCCTCAACAGAGACCTTACTTACCTACAACACTAACCTAACAGTCTGCTAATACTCTAATGCGAGTTAGTTAATTATCAAAACATGTAGCCATAATTAAGCCTTATTAGTTCATTGTAAAAATCTAATGGTTTGTTTTCACCTGTATGTGTTCCTGGGTGATAAGCCAGGGTCTGTGTGCGAGTAGCTTGTTAAGTGTTTGCAGGTGCTGTATTTTTGGTGGTGCACAATGTAGTCCCCTGAGCCAAGACTCATCTCCTCCAGCCCGCAGGAAAGCAGAGGTGTGATGCTGAACGAGATACGAACACTGATGACGAGCAGAAGCCTGCGCAAACAGAGACAAATGACTGCCGTGCATAAACACATCAGTGTATTTAAAACTGTGAAAAGGTGACAAACATATGAGCCTCTTTCCTCACCAATATAATTATAAAATGTCTCCATGACAAAGGCAGAGGCCCATCCAGCTGCATCAAAGCATGCCGGGTGTGCAGGAAACAGGCCAAGTAGGAGGGATGCAGCCCCATTGTCATGGTGATATGATTGACACGCCCTTCTGAAAGGTAAGCCTCTGACATCACTTCCTCTGCCGACGACTCCTCCTCCAGAATCTGACAGAGATAGAAGTTCACAGACTGAGTTTTGTTCTGTAAACAAAATAACAATGACAGCCGTACTGCACATTCAGCTACAGTCATTGTGAGTACCTACAGTGCTGCTGTAACTTGTCAAGCTAGATGACATACCCATAATGATAAATGTCATTATAAAACACGTTAAAAAACAACACACACCTCTTCGATTGGGATAAAGGCACTTGGCCCAGAAGGCAATGCCTTGGGTATGTCAACACCCCCTTCCTCCTGCGAATCAAAATGAGATAAATGTAGCTTCTCCGTTTTATAAAAACAAAATACACACCCACACACACAC